>PVKA01048651.1:0-13676 GCA_004027165.1 Ctenomys sociabilis
CAACTAGCCTGAGCTATTGACTACATTCCCTATAACACTGATCACACATTTGGCTAGAAAGATCATACCCAATAGTATCCCAATAAAAGTTAAAGCATTTCTTTAAGAGTTTTTGTCTTTCAATCTTCACATTCATTTATTTTTCACATCTCTCCATCAGTCCACGCTGATTACCCAGAATTGTGAATTTTAGTTTAGCAGATTTGCATATATATGCACAGTGCCCTTTAATCACTTCACCCTCCATCAAATTCTTGCTTTACTTTTCCATTAGTTTCACTGTTTCTGAGGAGGTTGAATTCAGTGTGTGTGATATATTCTAATGTTTTGTTTAACTAACTTAAAAATAAAACGTGATGCCGTACTCTATGTTTTAACATATTTAAGCATTTTGGTTTACAAGTTAATAGCAGCTAGTATTAAGATTATCCTTTAAAGACTATAATTTACAAATATGTTAGTGTATAATTCAAGACTGCATTCATGGTTTGTTAGTACTAGAATCTTAAAACACTACACTTCAATTGAAATCTAAATGAAACTCTGCCTTTCAATAATGTTTCTTTAAGATTTCCTATTGGGTCAGAACATATCCTGAGCATGGGACCCTTCTCCAACAGTGTGCCACAGTGCTTTCCCTGCAGGGTGATCTAGACTCCTTCTTCCAATGCTTCAGAAAGAATTTTCAAATTAGGTATATGTAGGATGAAAGATCTGAAGTTATGCACAGTAGTTAAAATAGACAGGAAAAAAAGATATTCAAAACAATCATAAAAGTGATTTAAAATTCTAAATGTTTTCAGATACACATCAGGAAATAAGGGTGAATAAATAACTTGTTTCCTCTTTCTAGCTTCTAAAATCTAAAGGAAATAGTGGAAGACAAGCAAAAATATGAAATATCAACATAATATGGAGATGAATACCAACAGTCAGAACCTATTGAAATACATAAAGTTTAAAGAATATATATATGCTATATTACATGTAGGACAAGAAAAATAATGAATTAAGAAGCATGGTTATTAGGGCTGGCCATATTGCTCAGTGGATTAAAGTGCCTGCAAGTAGGCTCAAGAGCTGGGTTTTCAATCCCCGGTGCCTGCCTTGCTGGCCCCTCCCCCAGGGTGCGCTGAGATGGCAATTGAGACTGGGCGTGGTGGTCTGCATCTTTAGTCCCAGCACTGGGGGGCTGTAAACAGGTGGGTCACTACAAGTCCAATCTAGTGCTGAGACCCTGAACACCCTGTAGACCTTTCCCTAAAATACAAAAAAAAAAAAAAAAAAAAAAAAAAAAAAAAAAAAAAGCATGTAATTATACTCATAGAAGAGTTCAGATTTAAAATTTGTGCATGAACAAAAACGATTAGTATTCACAAATTGAAAGACCAAAAATAAGAATAAGAAATAAGAGCAGGTTTTTCACATGAATTTTCTTTCATCATCTGTAGAATACCTTAGAGAGTATGTGTGTTGGGAAGTATGGGGTTGAGTCCATAGTCATAATACAGAAATCCTAGAGTTACAAATTACTAGCATTCATCAGTGCATAGTTTATTTTTTTGTGTAGAACTTGATCTATCCGATTCAATTACCCAAGTTGGTAGAGTCATACAACTTTTAGTGATTAGCCTTCAGTGTATGATTTTTTGTTACAGCATAAAAGATTGAATACAATGCATATGTTTTCTGCTAGAATCCCCTAGCAGGAAGTTTTTGCTCCAGATAGCAGAAAATATTAGAATGTTAGGAACTATTTTTCTTTTTCTTTCTTTTTTTTAAATTTAGTATGGGATATACAGGGTCTACAGGGTCTCACAATGTAGATCGGACTCATAGTTATCCTCCTGTTTTCAGCCTCTGAAGTGCTGGGATCACAGGTGAATGTCACCACACCCAGTCTCAATAGCCTGTCAGCTTGTCCCAGGAGCTGGGCCAGCACAGCACACTGGCTATCAAACCCTGGCTGCTGCAGGCACTTTAGCCCGCTGAGCTATCTGGCCAGCCCTAACCCGCTGGCCAAAATAATAATTTAGCTTGCTACTGTTATGACACTGATGAGAGAATGCTTTCCACTCTTGGTTCAGATACTAATTATTGCATTCCTCATAGCGTATCAAAGTAGGAGCTCCATCATACATGCCCATTTTCACACATCCCATCAGGACACGATGCTGCATCTACAGTGATGCTGAACACTGAATTTTGTCATAGGAGACTAGCACTTAGGAAACCACTAATATTTTTCAAGGAGCTACTAATCCAGCTGCTTACTTAGACTTTGATCCAAGTGGAGATGATATTTTTATTATCACAAGTAAGAAGTAATTTCTGCCCCATATTCACTGTCTCAAAGAACAACCCTCTATCTATTGCAGTATTTATTGCTGTTCAGAGATAGAGAGGTTAATCATCTGAGTTCCATCAAATCAAGCCAGGCATGCTCCCTTCTCATCTGTAATTTCAAGAGTATCTATAGAATATGCTGGGATTACTACATCTAGACATATGGGGAGGAATGACCAGAGCAGCCCAGGTGCTATTCTGGTCATTCCTTCTTCGATGACAAGATCTCCTATCATGTTTTTAGCTAACCAGATCTTTTCTCCCATGAGACATAATATGAGATTTGCTGCTTTCTGTGATCAAAAAGGGTCTAATAAAGAGTGGAGAAAATCTTACTGCTGTTCCCAATTCAATTGTATTTATGATCTATGGAGCAACACAGTTTTGAAAATTATATATAGAAATATTTATTTTATTCCTATTTGAACATGTATGTTAAATGGAAGTTTTGTTCCAGCTGTTCTTGATTCTATATTGGAAGGCAAAAAAAGCATAGATTTTCTCAATGAATAAATGGACTACTGTAATTGAAACATATTTTTTGAACTACATTTAACAAAGTGTATACTCAAGTAGCACGATACAGAGAAACTCATTACAGTTTTCTGCTAAGAAATCTCAAAGGGTTTCAGCTACTGGTGACCACTGCATGTGATCTTACAGAAATAGTGCCAGTTTGGCACAAAACTAAACAAATACTTATAAACAGGTTTAAATCAAAAGTAAACCTATGGTGAGAAAATTCATAAATATTTCTCTCTAGAAGTATAAATCAAAACACAATCTTACTCCCATTGCTATTTTGATCTTACATCATGCTTGACACAGTACAGCAACCACAAAATAATGAGAAATAATAAGCCTACAACACATTTGAAAAAGCGTTTTTTTGGTATGTCCACATAACTAGATTGTTAAAGATCTCTTCCCATTTAAGAGCTTGGTGACTGCAGAATATTCATAGACTATACAGCTGCAACAATACTCATAATTCAAATGATGAAGAAAGTCTTTACATCTTTGAGAATTATAGGGATTCATATAGGAAGGAGGAATTTGATCCAGAACAATTTTTTGTTTTGTTTTGTTTTTAGGTTTTGGGACATGGTCTACAGGGTCTCACTATACAGATCAGACTCTTAGTGATCCTTCTGGTTGCAGCCTCTCAAGCACTGGGATTATATGTGCATACTACCACACCCAGTCTCTATTTCTATCTCAGCAGGCCCTGGGGGCAGGGCCAGCATAGCAAGCCAGGCCCTTGCTCTGCTAAGCAGGCATTTTAGTCAGCTGAGCTATCTCACTAGACTTTCCAGGACAAATTTTTTACTTTCATTTAATTTTAAGTTTTCATCCTAAAATACCAAAAACTGTATGTAGACATAAATAAGTGTAACACAGTTAAAAGGAAAGTGAGAACTTAAGGATTAAACAATGAAGACAGGGCAAGGAGAAAAAGTTAGGAACCATGACAGGGACAAAACCATACATTTACAAGCACAAGATGGTTAAGGAATCTCCAGCTGGTTTCTGAAGCTAGCAGTTAATTGCTTAGATTCTCACCCTGACTAACTATATATGCTGATACCTCTGAACTAAGCAACTGCACAGAATAGCAATATGTAATACTACGGTCATGCTTGGAATTCCTCTCATTTTGGTCTTCTAAATATGTACTATTTGTCATGTCATATCAATTACTGCTATACTATCTCTTAAGTGAAGGTTTATTTTTTTTAAAGTAATAAATGAGAACAAGAGCCAAGAAAAAATTGACATAGGATGTCCTGCTACAATACTGTATAGGGTTTGATTTCTAAATTTCTGTGTAAAACTGTGTTATTATTTACTCCAATTTTTAAAAATATTTTTATTCCTTTTTTTTTCTTAACATTCAGTAGGGATTTAAAGTTTAACATATCAATACTTGATGGAAAATACCTGTTCCATGCTATGTCTAAGACGCTTGATATTCAGACAGGTAGTGAAATAAGTTCAACTGCTTATGCTATACTGTAGAAATATCATTAAACAGCCTGAAAAGAGGAGATTCTTGTATCTTTCAGATTTATGCTTCTCAGGAAGCTCCTTCTTTACAATACTTCTGGCCTACACAAGGAAGACTGCACACTTTTTTAAAACATTATTACACTCAATTCAATTCTATTTTCTATTCTTTTAGAGAACAAAGGGAGAGTACTTTTAGTACATCATGAAACTTCTATTGTAAGATACATTTTCATAAAGAAGATGGAAAAGGTAAAAGATAATCAGACAGAAATGAATATAGAGATGTATAACTCATGCATTGAAAATAAGTAACACAAATTCTAAAATGCCACAGAAGGATTTTGTACACAGGTAGAAGCAGTACCAAGCTTCAGAACAACAAGTACAGAGATAGAGCAAAGAGATGATCACAGGTTCTCCTCATTTATAGAAATTGAATGCACCATTTATGGATTATATGTTTATGTCACACTTACTCACATTTTCAAATCTTAATCATCATTGTGATGGTGTTAGGAGGTAAATGCTTTGGGAAGGAATTAGGTCCTGATGGTGGAGTGGTCATCTAAGATCAGATCCTTTGTACAAAAGACTCATGATTTTATTTACTGTTTGGAGTGTTTATACCAAGGAGACACTATAATGCATACACATGTGGATCTAACTTATTTCAGTTATGAATGTGGTCTCTAGTTGCCTTCATTTAGCTATAAAAACCTTGCTTTTGGGCCAAGGACATGATTCAGACAAAAATTTAGCAAGGAAGTAGCAGAACTGAACCAGAGCTTGGAAAAAATGGACCTGGTAAACATATACAGAGTGTCCAACCAACCAAAGCTGATTACACTTTTTTTTTTTCCAGCTGCACACACATCATTTTCCAAAATAGACCACATACTATTTCAGAGGTCATGCGTAAGTATATGCAAGAAAATAGAAATTATCCCATACATATTATATGACTACAGTGCAACTAAACTAGAAATAAATGACAAAAGATATCAGAAAAACCCTCTAAATTCATGGAAAGTAAACAACACTCTACTTAGCAATCAATGGGTCACAGAACAAATTAAACAAGAAATTTAACAATTTCTACAATTCAATGAAAATTCAAGCACAATTTAGTGGAATTTATGGGACGCAATGAAAGCAGTTCTTAGAGGGAAAATAATAGCTATAAACTCACACATTAGGAAAACAGAACGGGAACAAATTAGCACCCTAATTTGTACCTCTGACAACTAGAAAAAGAAGACCAAATGAAACCCAGAGTGCAAAAAGGGGAAGAAATAAGATTAGAGCAGAAATTAATTTAATTGAGATGAAGAAAAGAGTTCAAAGAATCCACAAATCAAAAAGTTGGTTCTTTGAAAGACTAAATAAAGTTGATATACTTCTAGCCAACCTCATCAGAAAGAGGAAAGAAAAATTCAAATACAGGCAATAAGAAAAGAAAAGGGTAAAATTACCACAGAATTTCCACCAGTGGAAATTCAGAAGATTATCAATAGTTACTTCGAGAATCTTTATGCTCACAGAATAGAAGACAGAAGAAATGGACAGATTCCTCAAAAAGATCAAGTTACCAAAACTGAACCAAGAAGATATAACAACTCTCAATAAGCCAATAACAGCCAAGGAAATATGAAACATAATAAAAAGCCTACCAACAAAGAAAAGTCCAGGTCCTGGTGGATTCACAGCTGAAATCTACAAAAAATTTATAGAAGATAAAATCCCTACACTTCTCAAACTCCTCAATGAAATTGAAAAGGAAGCAGACCTCCCAAAATCATTTCTGAAGGCAAGTAATATATTATTCCAAAACCAGGGAAAGACACAACCAAAAAGAACTACAGGCCAATCTCCCTCATGAACATAGACAGAAAAATACTCAATAAACTCCTAGCAAATAGAATGCAGCAAATCATCAAGAAGATCATACCCCACTACCAGGTAGGATTCATCCTAGGGATACAAGGATGGTTCAATATTCAAAAATCTATAAATGTAATAAACTATATTAATAGACTGAAATCTAAAAACCACTTGATCATCTCAATTGATACAGAATAAGCTTTTGACAAAATGCAACACTTATTCATTTTGAAAGTCCTACAGAAAATTGGAATAGACTATAACTTACCTTGATTAAAGCCATCCATGACAACTCAAAAGCTAATATAATCCTAAATGGGGGGAAAAACTGAAATCATTTACTCTTAAATCAGGTACAAGACAAGGATGTCCTCTATCACCCCTCCTATTCAATATAGTCTTAGAATCCTTAGCAACAGCCATTAGAAAAGAGGGAGAAATAAAAGGGAGAAGAATAGTAAAAAAAGAAGTTAAATTATCACTATTTGCAGATGGCATGATACTTTACTTGAAAGACCCCAAAAATTCCACCAAGAAACTACTAGAACTGATACAGAAATTCAGTAGCAGAGAAGGATACAAAGTCAAAAGTCAATAGCATTCCTCTACACAAATAACAAACACACTGATAGGGAAACAATAGGAACAATACCTTTTACAACAGCACTGCGGAAAATGAAATAGCTTTGAATTCACTTAGTGAATAGGAAGTCAGAGATCTTTTCATGAAAAATTACCATACCCTAAGAAAAGATATAGAGGATTTCAGAAAATGGAAAGATATTCCATGCTCCTGGAAGGAAGAAGCAACATCGTAAAGATGGCCATACTCCCAAAATTGCTGTACAGATTTATTGCAATCCCTGTCAAACTACCACCAACAATTTTAGAGAAATTGTTCCTAAAATTTATTTGGAACCACAGAATAACAAAGGCAATCTTGGCCAATAAAAACAAGGCAGGAGGCATCACAATTCCTGACTTGAAATTATACTACAAAGCCACTGTGATAAAATCAACATGGTATTGGCCACGAAATAGACCTGAGGATCAATGGAATAGATTAGAAGGTGCAGAAACACCTATGACCACACTCAGCCATCTGATCTTTGACAAAGGGGCCAAACAAGCTTATTGGAAGGAAGATAGCCTCTTTAACAAATGCTGTTGGAAAACCTGGCTTTCTACGTGCCAAAAACTAAAACTTAACCCAGCTCTATCACCATGCACTAAGCTAAAATCAAAATGGATTAAAGGTCTAAATATTAAAACAGGAACACTAAATCTTCTGAAAGAGAAAGTAGGAGGGAGTCTTGAGGACTTAGGGGTAGGTAAAGAGTTCATGAACAAACATATGTTTGCATGGGAAACACTTGAAAGAATCAACAACTGGGATCAACTCCTCTTGAGGAGTTTTCTTTTTGTCAAAAGAAATTATCAACAGAGTGAAAAGACAACCCACAAATTTTGAAAAAATTCTAACTAAGAAGAAATCATACAAAGTTCTGCTGTCTGGAATTTATAAAGAACTAAGATATAACAGGGCCCTCAAATTTAAAGACCCAATTCAGAGATGGGCATCTGAGATGAATACATATTTCTCAGAGGATGAAATTAAACAAGTGAATAAATATATGAAAAAATGCTCCACATCGCCAGCCATCCATGAATTGCAAATAAAAACAACACTGAGATACCATCTCACTCCAGAAATAATGGATATTATAAAGAAATCAACCAACAACAAATGTTGAACAGGTTGTGGGGAAAAGGGAACACTTCTCCACTGCTAGTGGGAATGTAGACTGCTACAACCATTGGGGAGATCAGTGTGGAGACTCCTCTAAAGAATATGACTGGAAATCCTATTCAAGCTGGCTCTCTCCCTACAGGGAACTTTCCCAGAGGAACTGAAAACATTCTATCATAGTGATATACATGTACCTTTGTTTATAGCAGCACAATTTGTGATAGCAAACTCTTGGAAACAACCAAGATGTCCATCGCATAAGGAATGGTTGAAAAAGTTGTGGTATTTCTATATAATGGAGAATTAGTCAGTTATAAAAAATGATAAACTTGAAACATTTATTTTGAAGTGGTTGCCACTTGAACATATACTCATAAGTGAAATAAACCAGGAACACATGTACAAATATCATAGTCTCCCTAGTATAAGAAGTCAAAAGAAGAAATACAAATAGAAATGTACAACAACAACTAAAAAGAATTGAGAGAGATAGTTAGGACAAACTGAACAGCACATGCTGCATGGTACTAATTAGCTTTTCTTCTGGATGGTTAACAACCTAAGGTTACAGATCAAAATTGGAGAAATAGAAGAGCTGCAAGGCCATCCAGCATTCTGGCCCGAGCCTTTCAAGGTCAGCGAAGGTTCAGTGCATAGGAGAACCTGTACTATAACATAATGAAACTCAGTTGTGTCCAAAATTTTCTGATCAAGGAGATTATGGAGCCACAGAGGAGAGAGTCTCATGGAGAGAAAACTTTGTCTCAGGTTCTCATAGATAACAGACACAGACAAAGGATCTACAGAGTAAGGTACATTATAACAAGATAAACCCTGAGGAGACTTATTGACCTCATCAGAAACAAAAGCTACATCTTTTGGTATGTAGGTCTTGCTCTATCTTGGACTTAACCATCCAGTAGAAAAGTATAAAAATGAGGTATACAATTCGGGGCCATATAATATGTTGAGCTGTAAATGCCTACAGTCAACACCTTCTTCAGATAACTCACTGATATTGTGTCATGCTGGAATGTGTTGGATTGGGTCGCCACGTTCAGGTACCTAATTGGTTTATTGACATGGAGCACACATCTTTGACTGGTCCAGACCAAAAAAAAAAAAAAAAGGCATACAAAGGAAGAATCATGGAGTGTGTGTATAAATAGTACAGTTAGGATAAATATGTCGTGCTTCTGCATAATTCTATGAGAAGGAAGATTTGCACTCATAGTGGTTGGACAAGATATTATGTTGGCTTCCAGTACTATGGACAACCACTAGGGAGATAACAAGGTAGAAAGTATTAATTATTGAATCTGTGATATAATTCAGCTATAAAAATAAGTATTTAGCTACACTGTCTTCATTCACTGATTTGAGATATCTTCTATAATAATGTTTGTAAGTATAATATCATGTATGCACCTTGTATGACACCAAAACATTACAAAAACATTCTGCAGTGTCCTGATTTATCAATGCTATCCTGTTAATTTGCCTTGAGACTATCTCATTGCTATTTGTTCTTCAATAAAAAATAATAATAATAAATGCATCTTTTTATCTATTCCTTAGTTGATGGGTATTTGGGTTGCATACTAGATACTATGAAAGAAGAAACTGTTCAAAAGGAAGCAAGTTCTGGCAGGAGGAAAGGAGAAATGAAAAAATGATGGAAGGAAAAGAGAAATATGTACACACACACACACACACACACACACACACACACACATATATATATATATATATATGACATATGACAGCTTGGATAATTGTGCTGATGATTTCTGCTTGTCTATTGAAAGGAGCAGTTAATGCTTTATTTTCGCTCCTTTTTAATTTTTATAACTTTTTGGACCAATTTTGCATGCTCATATCTCATAATCTGAGCAACTCACTTGAAGACAACAATGTAATACAACAACCATTGTTGAATTTCTATCATTTTACTTAGTGAAATAGTGACATTTTTATTTTTACTATTTATTATTCTCTTTTAAAATTAAAAAAGACAGAGAGATTATTTCTTTTTTCTGTTTTTCTTATTTAAAAAATGTAGCAAGAGACATATACATGAACATATACCGGAGCACGAAACACCCCTTTGACACACATCCTTCAGCGCCTGACCTTGGAACTCCATAGCCTCCTAAACTATGAGAAATGTTTGTTGTGTACACCATACAATCCATGATAGTCTATTGCAACTACTTGATAATTAATGCTGAACAATATAATGAAGTGGGAAAGGTAAATTGAAAAGTAAACTTAATATAATATTCTATTTTTTTCTATTTGTTCAGCTTACTGCCTTTCATGTAGTGTGACTTACCCATTTACTTGTTGAATAAAAATAATTTCTGGAGGACCTGTGTAGTATATGTTTCCACATTACCTGGTCCTGAACAGCACAGCAGGTATTAATCTCTGTCCCATAAGAAGATGGTGGCAAACACAATTGGCATAATTATTAGTGGTATTCATTCATATATTATTACAGAAATTTAGACAAGGGGAAAGAAATAGCAGAAAATGAATCAATAACCCTGAAGTACAAGCAAAACAGTTTCATTACTAAATAGGAGAAGTGATTACCTAGATTTTCTTTAAGGAAAGCATGACATAAAAGGACTCCTGAAGGAAAACTCAAATATTAGATTGGAAGATATTATAGGCCCAGGTGAGAGAACTAGGAAATTATTTACATCCTGACCTCATTTTCTACCCTCAATAGGTATGAAGTTCATTAGAAGCTAGTTGATGCTAAAGAAACAGTACTGGACTAACAGCGAGGATTTGGTGATGATAGGCACAATATTTGTTTTTCATTACCTAATTATTTAACTTCTGTTTGTATACATTTAATGAACACATTGATTGTTTTTTGTTTCCATTTTTCCTGTAGATCTAGATCTAATGGATCTAGTTATCATTAGGGTAGAATAATGAGACAGAGAACAATATTGTATCAACATAGTCAAAGTGAACAGAACATTACACCCATATTCTAATAGTTAAGATTCAACTGACACACAATGAAAGTCAAACAATGCTGCTATTTTGAGCTCCTTAAGAGTGCCCTTGCCTTTTATTCTTTCCTTGTGCTGCACAAAGAACTTGGAGAAAAAACACTGTGTGCTTAAAATGGAATGTTACACTTTGATGAAAAGATTGAAATTTCTTTTGCTGTGCTAGAATATTACAAATTCAAATTTTGAAATACTTAGGAAATAGTTCAATTAATATATATTATTGCCATTGAATTGGCCATTCATCTGTGCTATTTTAGTTATTCACTTTTATGATAACAGAAATTCAGAGGGGTTCTAAATGCACTTTGAAATGAATCTAAAGTACAGAGGATATGATTGCTTGTAATTTTAAAGTGTTAGAACAATGGTTTACTGTTATGTTTCTGGAGAACATTTCTGCCTTCAGAAGTTCATTAATATAAACTCTTAACCATTTCCATTCTGTCAGTGATTAAACATAGATCAGATGCCATAAAAGTTTTCAGTAGGATAGAATTTCAGTTATCTATGCCCTTCCTACATTCACTACATCATTTGTGGATGATAAAGCTAAGAGCCACAGAGCCTGTCACACAGTTATCTGTGTAGGACTCTATCAGTTATATATCATTGGAATTTTAAATATGGAATGGGGTTTATTTCAGCATCCAAGAGGTTGACAAAATGGAGAACTTGCTGAAAATTTGGGCACTGTTATGGGAAATTATCAAGGAATAGGAAAAAAAAACACAGACTCTAGGTCTTATTGTGTTCATTCTAGTTACAGACATTATTATAGCAGATGTCTCTTATCAGTAAATTAAGAGTGTAGCTGTTTACTTATCTTATTCTTTATAGCTGAATTATATCAAAAATTCAATAATTATTTTCCTGGTGGATGACCATAGTACTAGAAGCCAACATAATATCCTGTCCAACCACCATCAGTGCAAATCTTGCCTCTCATAGGATTATGTAGAAGCACAGCGTTATCTATCCCAACTGTACTGTCTATACACACACATCATCATTTTTTCTTTCTATACCCCTTCCTTTGTCTACACCTGTCAAAGGTGGGCACTCCATTGTCATTCAACTAACTTTATTCAATCAGAGTTTCTTAATGTTTTTTTAAGTTGACTTTATGGATTCATTAATTCTTTTTCTTTGGTTAAATTTTATAAGGTTTGAGTCAAGCTTTAAGTTAATATTCTTTTGCAAAACTATTTAAAATGAATGCGTTGGAAAATAACTACAGTTAAATAAAACTTTTTGGCACTTGTCCTATGAAGGTGAATACCAGTCAGGATTTTCTCCTTCCCTGTGAAGAATATATTTTTAGTCTTGGAAACATAAATAAAATCATAAAGTAGTAATTACTTCATGAGGTCTCTTTATAATGTACACTGTCTAATTTATATTTGCAAGAACTGAGTAGCAACTTCATAAGTCTTACTTGACAGAATATACAATCAAATTCTCATACTCAGGAATAAAAGTAGCAACTTGTGAGCAGAGTCCAGTTATAGAGAGATGAAAGAATAGTTTATTAACACATAGTAAGTGAATATATGAAATATAGACTGAGTGTCAGGGAGTATAACCTAAAGAATTTTTATAATATGTATTAGCAGAAATATGGAGAATGTAGATTTCTACTTATATAGTAACTTTAACAATCTTCAAAATGAGAAAACCCCATTAACTCCAAATTAGTAATATATGCAATAAATATTTAAGGATTTAAAATTCATGAATTTAGTTCAACTTGAAATACCACACTTCCAAGAGAAATGAACCTTGTGAGCAAGAAATTTAAGTAAAATCATACCATGATACACAAAAAATGAAATTGTACAAAACTTATTGTAAAGAAAAAAATGATTAAAGCATATACATAAAAAATATTAGCTATGGGGCCGTGGAGATGGCGCAGTGGAATAGGTGCTTCCCTGGCAAGCGCAAGGGTCTGAGTTCAATCTCCGGTTCTGCAAAAAGAGAAAAAAAAAAATATTAGCTATGGAAGAACAAAATTAAATAGCATCTTATTCCACATTAGAAAGAAAAAAAAGGACCGAGTGTGTAAGAAACTAGACAAATTAAAGGACTGGAAGAAAAAAAAATCTATCCTCCTTGAATTTTGTACTTAGTAAACATGCCTTTGAAAACTAAAAATAAAATATGTTTTAGTTTTACAAACTTGAGGTATTTTAATACCTCCAGATGTAGATATTACATAGGAAATAACAGAGCATAATACAAAAGGCAAGAGAAGTTGCAGTATGATCCTGTATGAACAATAAAGAACTCTCAATGTGATAGTTATGCAGGACTATATAAAATATATTAGATGAACCCTTATTATCTTTTTTTTCATTTATGTATGTGTGTTTGTGAGTACAAAAGACAGGAAGAAGTAATACAAAGTCAACAGAAAATGGAAATATACTTTAAAATTTTCTAATACTAGGAGAAGATATCATACTATGTCTTTTAGATAAATTGTAATTCAAAGACATAGTATAAATCTTAAAACAAAAATTAAGATTAAGCAATATTCAGAAATTAAATACTAATTAATTACAAAGTGTCTCAAAACAATTGAACTAAGAAAAAGTTTTCATGATAGAAAAGAAGTACTAAGAATAAAACATAAGATAAATACTGGAATGACA
>PVKA01048652.1:0-13670 GCA_004027165.1 Ctenomys sociabilis
CGCTACCCGGATGCCAGCCCCAACCCCCCAACCACCCCAACCCCTCCAGTGACTGGCCTGAAACCTCAGGACCCACTCACCAGCACCTCCACGGACCCCTTGTCCTAAAATCCGCTGAACGAGTGGGAATTTCCCCGATTCTCTGGGCATCAAAGTTCAGTGAGTGTAGAACTCCAGGCCTGCCGTGTCCCCTGCCTCCCACACCCCCCGTGGCAAGGTGAGAGCTCCAGGCACACAGTGCCAGAGAAACATTTCCAGGTGATTACCGATCCCACTCCAAAGCCTCAGACCCAGTGCAGGTCATCCTAGAGTGAGAACTCCAAGCCTGCCACGCCAGACAGACATTTCTCAGCAATCCTCGGTCCCATGCTACAGACTGAAACCCAGCATAGCCTGGCCTGTGAGTGAGGGCTCCAGTCCCGCTGCACCGGAGGGATCTTTCCTAGCCTTCTCGGGTTATGGCCTGTAGACCCAGACCCAGCACAGGCTGGCCGACCCAGTACAGCCTACTCAGTGAATAAGATCATCCACCACACTTTTGTGAGTGCAGAAGACCCACCAAAGCCCAGGCCCGCCCACCTGGGGAACGACCTGCCTGACACAGGAGGGCTGACCCCGGGAACCAACAGAGGGGAAACAAACGAGCTGCAGAAAAAAAGGAACTGAACACAACAGCTAGACCCAGAATAGGTATACTTGGGAAATCTCAAACTTAATAGACTGGCATCCAAATCTCATAACAAGCTAAGGATATAGCTGCACCAAAGCTCTACACCAAAGGTCAAAGATCAGTGCTATACAAAATGACAAAGAGAAAGGGAAAAATGCAATCCCAGACCTCGAGTCCATCAGGAAGGGCAGAGGACACTAGCTCAGCTGCAATGATTGAACTAACAGATATAGCAGCAAAGGAACAACAGCAGAAAGCTATAGAGGAAATAAAACGAGAAGTAATTCCCCAAACTCAAAAAGAAATATTTGAATACATAGCATCTGAAATAAAAATGAATTCCAGAAATATTGGGTGGAAAAACTATGCTCACCCAGAACAAATGCAGAGAGCACTATTCCAGCTGATATATATGAATTAACAGCATCTGAAGCAAAGAAACAACAGCAAAAAGATCATGAGGAACTCAAAGCAGAAATAAGTTCTGAAATCAAAAAAGATCCTTTTGAAGTTATAGGATCTGAAATATAGAAACAAGTCCAGAAATATACAGAGGAAATCCAACTTGGAAGAAACACAGCAGAAAAAGAATTAATAACTACCTCTAAAGAAGACATGGATAAAAAAATTGAATATATCAGAAGTATGATGGATTCCTTGAAGAGCAATACAGAAAAGAAATAGAACACATGAAACACAGTCAAAGAGATATAGAAGAACTAAAAATATCAATCACGAGTCTACAAAACCATCTGCATGAAAACGAAGACAAACTTTCAGATCTTGAAGATGCCAGAGCAGCTAGTGAAAAGATGAGGAAGGATCTCTTAAAAACACTGAGAATGCAGGAAAAAATAATCCATCACCTGCAAGATGACGCCAGGATGAACAATGCGAGAATAATTGGTATCAACGAGAATGAAGGAGTCAATACAAATGACATAAAAAGAATTTGGGGAGAAATAATTGCAGAAAACCTCCCAAATATGAGGAAACAATCCAACATTCAGGTCACCGAAGCATTCAGAACACCAAATAACCTCAACCCAGGTAGAAACACACCGAGACATATAATAGTTAAGATCCCAGATATCCAACACAAAAATCATATACTGAAAGCTGCTAGAGAGAAGAAGCAGATCACATTCAAAGGAAAACCCATCAGAATTACAGCTGAATTCTCTACACAAATAATGAAGGCAAGGAGAGCATGGAGCAGAGTTCTTCAGGTCCTACATGAAAATAAATTACAGCCCAGAATATTATACGCTGCAAAACTCTCTTTCAAGTTTGATGGAGAAGTGAAATACTTCCATGGCAAAGAATACCTAAAGAATTTCATGATGACAAAGCCATCCCTTCACAACCTGCTGAAAGATGTTCTAGAGAGAAACCACAACGACCAGAACTCCATGAATGAGAATGGACCGAACCCACTAAACAGGACAGTCAATTAAACACAGGTTACAAAGGAGTAAACAATACCAGGTAAATATCATGACAAACATAAGTCAGCACATTTCAATCATAACCATCATTGTAAACGGACTTAATTCTCCAATTAAGAGAAATAGACTGGCACACTGGATTAGGAAACAAAATCCAACAATATGCTGTGTACAAGAAACACACTTAACTCAAAAGGACATTCATAGGCTCAAAGTCAAAGGATGGAAAACAATACTACATACCCTAGCACCTCAGAAAAAAGCAGGAGTAGCAATTCTGCTCTCAGACAGTCTCAACTTCAAACCAGGAATGATCAAACGACACAAACAAGACCACTATATATAGGTCAGGGGAAAAATTCGAGAGCAAGAAGTAACACTCATAGATATCTATGCACAAAACACAGGAGCATCCAACTATGTAAGACATTTCTTAAGGGACATGAAAAACTTAATGTCTAAGAACACAGTCTTAACAGGAGATTTTAACACACCCTTATCACAAAAAGATAGGTCAACCAGACAAAAAATTAGCAAGGAAGTGGCAGAAGTGAACCAGAGCTTGGAACAAATGGACCTGGTGGACATATACAGAGTGTTCCACCCAACCACAGCTGAATACACACTTTTTTCAGCTGCACACAGGTCATTTTCCAAAATAGACCACATACTAGTCCAGAGGTCATGTCTAAGTATATGCAAGAAAATAGAAATTGTCCCATGCATACTATCTGACCACAACGCAATGAAATTGGAAATAAATAACAAAAGCAACCAGAAAAACCCACTAAATTCATAGAAACAAAACAACACCCTACTGAGCAATCAATGGGTCACAGAAGAAATTCAACAAGAAATTCAACAATATCTACAATTCAATGAACATTCAAGCACAGCTTACCGGACTTTATGGGATGCGATGAAAGCACTTCTTAGAGGGAAAATAGTAGCTATGAACTCACACATTAGGAAAACAGAAAGGGAACTAATTAGCACCTTAATGTTGCACCTCCGACAACTAGAAAAAGAAAAGCAAACAAAACCCAGAGCACAAAGACAGGAATAAATCATAACGATTAGAGCAGAAATTAACTCAATTGAGATGAAAAAAACAGTTCAAAGAATCCACAAATCAAAAAGTTGGTTCTTTGAAAAACTAAATGAAGTTGATAAGCCTGTTGCCAACCTCATCAAAAAGAGGTAAAAAAAAATTCAAGTACAAGTGATAAGGAATGAAAAGGGTGAAATCACCACAGACCAAGTGGAAATTCAGAAGATTATCAATAGTTACTTCGAGAATCTTTACGCTCACAAAATAGAAGACACAGAAGAAACGGACATATTCCTTGAAAGGTACAAATTACCAAAACTGAATCAAGAAGATATAACAACCCTCAAAAACTGTTTTCCTTGTGAGTCTGATAGATTCAAGTTTGCTTTACTGGCTTTTGTAAGAAGAAAACTTTGTTTTTGATATCTTCTCTGACCTATTGGTTTAATTTCTGTTTTCATAATTTCTGCGGATTATTATACCATTGCTTTTTAATATTGTTTCACTGTGATTTGATAATATGTGTAGAGTAATTTTTGTATTAACCTAAGCATGCTTTATGACCTATTATGTGGCTAAAATACCATGTGCTGCAGAGAAGTATGTGTAATCTGGTTTTTGGTGAAAAACTCTAAATACGTATCTCTTATTCAAAGGACGGTTCAACTCAGATATTTATTTATCTTTTATTGTCTAGTTAATATACTTGTGATGGGAGGAAGTTGAGGTCCTCCACATAATTGTGTTGATGTTTTTCTGATTTTTATAAATACTTAGTAGTTCTTTTCATATGATGTTTGACAAACCAGTGTGTGGTGTATGTATGCTCATAATTGGTATTTGTTCCTGTTAGACAGTTCCCTTAGCCAAAATTTAATGACCTTAGTAGTCTCATCTGATGAGTTTTGGGTTGAAATTCACTTTGCCTGAATAGAGAAATTTTCCCTGATTCTTTCTAACAACCATTACCTGGAATGCTGTTTTCCATCATTTCACTTATATTCTATGCATTTCTCTGTGCATTAAAGTTTTGTCTTTATTTTTCATATCATTATTATTTTTTTCTTTATCCAGTTCTTCCAATTTGGTCTTTCATTGGAGAATTGCAAATATCTACTTTGAGAGTTATTACTCGTATGTATTGACTTATTCCAGTCTTTGCATTCTTTTCTTATTGATGATCAACTCCCCCCCATCTTTCTGCTTTATTCAACCTGCCCAATGTATCTACTTTATAACACTTATTTATTTACTTACTCATTTATTTTTATTTTGCCATTGTTGGCTTTGTGTTGTCTTTATGTATGTAGGATATCCTTGAGGATTGGTGAAGTGGCTTTGAATTTCTTGCGGAGCTTTTTGTTATGAAAATACATTATTTCTCTATCAATTTGGAGAAAGAAATTTGAAGAATTTATAAGTCTAATTTGGAACATTTGTCCTTCTGGTGTTGAAACTATGAGTTTTAATGAATTTTTCTTACAAGTGATTCAGTGGTTTCTCTGCACTTGAATACCTTGCTAGCTATTGCCTTCTATCTGGAAGGAGTCCCCTCTAAGCAAAACCCAAGCCTATTTTGTAGCTCACAAATCCTATGGACTTCATTCCTTTTTATTGCTGAATCTCCCAGCCCAAGGTGCTTACCTTGCTTCTGGGACTCCCAGATCTCTTCCCCATAGTCTACTGGAAAAAGTCTGAGATTATTTCTTATTTCCTCTGTAGTGGACATCATTTTTCCAACTTCTCTGTAGTGTCTAAATTTTATTGTCAGTTCATCTGATTCCCAGAAATCTGATTTTATTCACTGTTTATAAGTTTATATTTTTGAACACCTGTTTTCTGGACCTCTGAGAGGCTCAATTTTATATTGATCACCATTCCACAATTTCCTTTCTCCCACATCATTCATTTTTAAGAGGAATGATATTTATGGAGTGCCCATTATAGGACTAGGCTATTCTAGATACAGAATTGTGGCTCACCAAGTTACTTATGTTCCACTTAGAAAGATAACAACAACAACAACAAGTTTTGGGGGATTTTCCATTTAAATGGAAATAAATTCTAAATTTCTCACCCATATACATTCTCAGCTTTCTTTGATATAAAAATGATAAGGCAAACTAGAGCAGAAGTTTCTAAAAGAGAAATCATATTTTAGAGACACAGGACACACCTTGAATTAGGAAAATCTGTTTTCTTCCTTGGCTACTCATTTTCAAGGCTCTTAGTAACTTATCACAGACCCTAGCAACATTCCCTGTGAATTTGTAAAGATATTCTCAGATATTGCATAGTCCTTAAAGGTATTCTTATGTATGGTTACTCAAAAGAATACAGACTACATATCAGACCAATGGATAAAATGGAACCTTCAACATTCTAGTGAACAGCATAACCCATGATTAAATATCCCCTACTCAAAAATTAAAAACAGACTTTTCCACACAATACCAGACAGACAAATGGGCCCCTTCTCCACCTTCTTCCTGCTATTGAGAAAACGTAGTATTGCCAGTGCACATTACACTAGCAAAATGAAATGGATCGGGGGAAGTTCATTGGATAAAGACGTGGCTCCAATTCAAATTAATTGAAATAGGTTATTCAAGACATGTAAATTAAAATGACAATGAGACTAAGATTCTATACACCAGAAAGAACAGCTATCATCAAGTAGTCAGTGAAACACAAATGATGGAGAGGCTGTGGGAAACAGGAACTTTTCCACTGTTGGTGAGAGGGAAGGATAGTATTACCACTATGGAAGTCAGTGTGAGGATTCCTCAAAAAGCTAAAGTTAGAGAGGCCGAGTAGATTGTTCAATGGAATAAGCACTTCACTGGTAAGCTCAAGGGCCTGAGTTCAATTCTCAGTCCTCTGCCCCCCCCCAAAAAAAAAGCTAGGGTTAGAGGTCTCATTAAAGCCAGCTATTCTTCTTCTATGTATTTTTACAAAGAACTTAAAATCTTATACTACAGTAGTGTATATGCACCCATGTTTAAAGCAGCACAATTTATCATAGCTAAATTGGAAACAACCCAGATGCCCATCAACTGAGGAATAGATAAAAAGATATGGTATTTTTACACAATAGAGTATTGTTCAGCTATAAAAAAGATAAATTTGAGGCTTTTATAGATAAATGGATGCAGCTAGAGACTATATTGATAAGTGAAATAAATTAAGCCCACATGTGCAAACATTGTATTATCCTGCTAGTGTGAGAACTTGAAAGAGTAATGAAAATCTAAAAGGTATAGCAGATACTGTGAAACAGAAAGAAATTGTTCAATGGAAAAGAAAAACTGGGATGAGGTAAAGGACAAATGTAAGATGAAGAAAAATAAATTTGGGAATAAGTATAGAATAGTTTGATAATTATATTGTCAATTTCTGCAGTCTTTTGAAAGGAGCAGTTAATGCTTAAATTTTGCTTTTTTCTGACTTTTTTCCTTTTTTGAATTTCTTATGACTTCTTTTTTATTGTTTTTAAATGAATATTACATGTGTATATCTGGTAATGTATACAACTAATTTGAAGATAACATCATATAATACAGTAGCCATTGTTGAATTCTTACTACTTTGTTTATTGAAGTTCTTATATTGTTTCTAATGCTGTTTCTCTTCTTTATGCTTCTATTTTGTATTCTTCAAAAAGAAATAGTTCCCTAAGTAATCCCACACATGACAACAAAACATTAGGAGAGTGTGATATTATAATATGGCATATATGGGGTCTTTATGACAAATCCCAATTTCTTGGAAGTATTTATAACAATCAAATGCATTTACTGAAGGAATATTGAATATAGTAGTCAGGGTTACTTAAAGAGATAGAAGAAGTTGGAGATAGAGACACAGACATCAAAAGACATAGACATATACATAGATATATAAAAGCAAAAATATTAGAAGAATTGGATCATATGATTGGGGAAGACACAAATGATAGGCTACAGTACCTGCAAGCTGGAGAGCAAGTAGAGACAATACCATGAATCTGAGGGTATGGACCTGAGCATGTCTGATTCTGCTATCCAAAGACAAGAGAAGAAAAATACCCTAATGCCAAAAGAGAGAAAATTAACCTTTTCATCTCTGCTCCCTGTGAGTTTTTCCACCTTTAATTCAATGCTAGCTCTTCTAGAAACATTATCACATGTATAATTAAAAATAATGGTTTCCTGGCTCTCTCTGGATTCCTAATTCAAGCAAATTGTCACTGAAAATAAGTTATCATTGCGAAATAAAAAAATAGGAAAATAAGTAGAATTAGACACTAAACTGGTATATTATACTTCTAAGCTTAAAATAGCATACAATTAGTCAAGTACAATGGTCTCATGGTGACATTAACCAACTATTTCTTGGAGTGTCTGTTAACTTAACACCAAGAAGGGCACTCATTATATAACTGCGTATACCCCCTTCACCTCCTCAATGCTTTAATGTGTAAGACCTCCCCAGTTTGTACTGTGTTTAGGTAACATTTAATCTTAAAATGCAATTGCTTTAATCCTTGACCACAGCATTTTAAGCTACCTAGCATGCACATAATGGCTTTGTTTTTTCATGTATATTATCTAAGGAAAATGAAAGCAATTAGATGGCAAAATGACTGGTTCAAAAAAAATACTTCTAACCATGTTCTTGTAACTCTGTGGTAATGTGGCTAGCTGTCAGAACACTTCCCTGCTCTGCAGGGCTCCACCTGTTTTCAATTGTCTTTAAGAGACATCTGGGCAGATGTCTGGAGCAGTACAATGTGGCTATTTCTGCACCTAGATCACTTTCACTTCCTCCACAGTCACTTTCAAACTGTTAGGAATCTGGACAGCATCTTGTAAGTGGATGCTTCCTGTTGTTACTGCCATCTGCTGGTTGGAGATTTGTGGATCTCACATGCCCATAATTTTCACCCATACTGTAATGCTTGCTTACATACCCTGCCTGGTGACACTGGCCTGTTCTATCTCCGCTGGCATGGTGAATGTAAATGAGTGTACTTGGACTACCACAAAGCAGAAGCAAGCAGAAAGAGGTGTGGTGGCACCATAAGAAAAAAGCCCCTTGTCTAGTTAAGATAGAAAACACCTTAGAAAGTGATGTTAAGGATGCATTGTGGTTATTTTCACTTAAATCTCCTAAAAGGAATTGTCTCCTGGGTTGTCTGCAATTTTTGATACCTCATTCATTGAATGAATGACTAAATGAATGTGCCATGGTTTGAAACTGAATAGTACTGGTGTGGAGATTGTTTTACATGATAAAAAAGTTCACAGCAGTTCCAAGATTGACACTAATAAATAATTCTGTACTTCTAGTAACATCGAATTTCTCCATAGAATTGATGTGAGCACATCCCATGAAACTGGAAATACTTATCTGTCATTCTAGATCATTTTCAATGTATTTCCTATCACCCAGATAGAGTAAAGCAGAAGAATCAGAAGCATTTGGTCATTCTCCTTAACATCCCAAATTATGCCATTACCCATATCATTATGTAAATATTAGTCCCACCCTTTTTTATTGAGCAATTATACGAGGCTTCCGGTGCACTTTTGCAATTCTATTTTCATCTCTTTTGACCTAAAACCCTAGACAAATGTATTTGTACATCCTTTACAAGCTACAGGGCCATTTTCACACATTTTTTGATCTTCACAATTATCCTACTGAGCTCATTTTATACAGAAGAGAAATAAAACTCACAGAAATTAAGTGGAATTTCTTCATTAAATCAGGAAGTAAATGGTACAATTGGGACACAAATGGGAGGCTTTGTCACTAAAACCAGTGTCCATTCCATTACAACACATTACCTCTTTAATTGGAAACTCAATTGCCAAGTCAGAAGCTCCCGCTATGCATGGCACTGTTCAGCTCACAAGTCTTCAGTGGCTCTTTACTGCCTACATATTAAGGAACTAATGTAGAGGCCAAGATCAGGTTCAGTAGCTTCTTCTCTGCTCTCTTCCAAATCCACTTCAGCCTTTGCTCCAGATAGAAGTTGAAAACTAGCCTTCCAGAGGCCATTTTCAGCCCATAGGTATATCAGAGTGGCTAGCATACAATCTTTTAGACAAAGAAATTAATTATGCTCTCTCCAACTTTTGGCTGGAAATATGGAACATCTATATTGTTAGCCAGAATCTGTGGCTGGAAACTGCTCACTTCTGTCACTACAGGTATATTTTCTTTGTCCTATTTACATGAGTGAAAGCTGGAGCCAACTGTCTTCTATTCCTTATAGCTATCATACAACAGTACTTAAAAAACAAACTTTGACTTAAAATGTGAAAGGTATATTCTCAAAACATTCTGTGATGGTGTGGAGATACTTGTTTGACGTGTGATTTCCTGGCCTCCACCTAAGCCTAGGACATACGATTTCTTCCATAAGGCCTAGAAATGTTCGTTCTTGGTAAGGCACCCAGTGTTTGCTATGCCCACTAACTCTTGAGAAACATACAATAGATGAATGAGACTATGCTTCCTGCTTCTTAACATAAGCCAGACCTGCTTTGTCCTCGCCTTTCTTAGCATAAGCCAATATGCTTCCTCCTCTCTTATTCCTTTTCTATTTTGCTGGAATCCTTGCCCTATGATAATTTTATTTTTTTAAATATCAGGGTAAGTTAATTAGTTCCAGTATCAAAATGATAGCAAATTCCCCTCTATAACTTATCATAAATTCATTTTATAAAGAAATAAAGGAACACCTAAGATCTCTAGGATATAATGCTAAAAGGATATGTTTAAAAAGTCATAATTATTCTATTTCCAACAGTCTATTAGTTAGGCATTACTTGAGTATTTAATCACTTGTTACAGAAACCTCAAGCATAAGCAAAAATAAATACATTCTTAATCTATATCAATATAGTACATATCAACATTAATTGATATCATTGATTCTTGTGTTTTACCTAGAAGTGACTTGATTCCCTCTGCAATAGTCTAGACAACCAACATTCAGAATATTAAGAAACATCTAATGCTCTCAAGGGGCTCACTGAGAGGTAGTCTTACTTTATTACTTTAGATTCTACAAAGAAATAATAATGCAAGTGTGCTCCTAATATGAGACTTGAAGATTGCATATGAATTCATTGTCTTTTTATTTGTTTTATAAACAGTTTAATGCTGATAGATATCATGGTCTAAGTCTTATGATCTGTTCCTACAGTGAGAATTGAGGATTCCATAATTACATATAGCTGAAACAGTTTCCCACAGCAAATGATAAAAGTGTACCTTGTCCCTTAAGAACAGTGTTATGTAGGAGTATATAGGCTTCACTTTCCCTACCCATTAAAAATTTATTTTGCTATGTGAGACAGAACTTTATATATAGATATTTCTTGGTATCTGTGGGCAGTCATTTCCTGGCACTCAAAAGAAAATTAACAGCTACAAATGCTCAAGTCCCTTGTATAACTGGTACAATATTGACATATCACATACGATATCCCCCATACATTCTAAATGATTTTTGTTCATTTATATTGTATAATAAAGTGATTTGCCTGATGAAGTTATGATAGTGACCTGTTTAAAATAATGATAATGGAAGAAAATAAAATAATGATGAGGGTTCAGAGTAGATGCAACCACTACAGGGGATAACTATAGTACACAAAAAGATGGGAGGTGAATGATCTTGAATCGTGCATGTCTAAACTTCATTGTCACCACTTCGTGTTTAGCTTCTTACTGCACTTTATCTCTCTATCTTGCCCTTCTATGTAGTGCTCTTTTATGTTTGCAATGCTCTCTTTACACTCAATTTCACACTCCTGCTTGGAAAATCAAGTATCCATCTGCAGTGTGACACATCAAGTCAGACAAGCAATTTGGCTCTGTGAGTAATTTTATTTGGGTTGGTGTTGAACTCTTATTAAAAGGGACAGATACGAAATACATTGTTAAAGGAAAATAATTATCTTAAGATTTTAAATGTTTTTGTTCAGACTCATGTTGTTCAGGAAGTACCTTCTCTGAATTTTGAATATCTGAAACCTACTATCATACTTATACAAAGAATGCCTTTTTATTTTGCCATTCACTATTATGTCACTGGTATAGCTATAGTGCTCTCTCTCTCTCTCTTTCTCTCCATCTATTTTTATTTTAATAAACATAAACATCACTTCCAACATTTTGAATGATAAAATATTCAAATATAAGCACTACAAACTATAATCATTGAAATCCTAAAACACCCGTACTCATTTTACCTGGAATATTGTAGTGCTCTTTGTAGAAGCCACTTCTTCTAAATCGATTAATATATGTGCTTATTTATAAGAGTAGAAGAATTGCATCAGACACTGTAAATCTTAGTTATCCACTGTATTAGTGAGGAAGAAAGTAAGTACTCTCAGGAACTCACAAGCTTTCAGGTTGAGATGACACAGAATGGACGCAAGTGTGCATGTGGCCACACCTGTGCGATTGGAAATGCATGATGCCAAACAAAACACATTCATTTTTAAATATCTTATTGTCCTGTTATCCTGAAATGCTGTTCTTCAGGTAGAAGGTAGCTTTATTATGAATGATGAAAGTCTAAAAACTTACAATTACCTTGACACCCAGATGTTTCATCCATTAAACTAGAAACACACTTAATCTAGAGAAGTAACCAATCCCACCACAGCCCCCACTGTCTATAAAAGAGCACTGTGTTCATCTAGTTACAACTTGACTGCTTTCTCTGCACAGTACTATCAAGAGTCTGTATTTCTTCGTGACTTTGTAGAAAGCAGAGCTTAATCTATATCTCCTGCATTAAGGCAATCTACCTTTATGCCTTGCAATTGAATCTTTATTTCTTTTATTCTTTTTTGAAGAAAAACCACATCACTCTTTTGTGTATCATCCTTATGCATCACCAGTGGAACAGTTGTATTTAAAGGATCCTGGTGATGTTTTATTACTCTTCCAAATTAAAACCCTGGTCTCATTCCTTTTTTCATCATTTTCCATTAAAAAAAATACTGAGTCCCTTCTTAGACATTATGATCTTCTTTAATATATCATCACAGCTTTTCCTCTGGATGATGTATTACTATCACCCATCAGACATGTCCAATCCCTTTGGTGATAAATTACTCACTGACAAAAGCCAGCTGGCAAGAATTGCTTTTGTGATCCTCAGGAAGAGTTACCTCATTATTTAAAACAATAAATTACTTTTGAAAAAATAATAAATAATTGTACAAATGAATAGTGTATTATTGCTCAAGAATACAGAGTTTCTAAGTGTAGCCAGCCCATTATAATGATCATTTTAACGAATATGCAAAATAGCAATTTATATGAGGCTTTCGGGGAACAACTAGACCCAAACCATAATATTCTGCCCCTAGACCCCCAAAGTCCATGCCTTTGTCCAAAAGGCATTTTAGTCCATCTCTAAGAGCTGCCAAAGGTGGGGGTGAGCTCTTGCTGTCCCCTGTGCTGGTTAGATTTCTACAGATGGAGAGCAGGCCAGCCCCTGAATGAGTCCTTCTGCTTCATTCTTGGAACCCTTTTGCCTGCTCTCTGGCTCTCTTGGGAAACCTCCACCACTCCCATCAAGCTGAACCTCAGGGCCGGCGAATGTGGGGGTGAGTTCCTATGTGCACCTTTGCTGGTTGTATCGTTGCAGATTGAGATCAGACCAGGCCCTGAGCAAGTCCTTCCACCACATTCACGGGACCCTTTCTGCCAAGCTTTCTGGCTCTCTCTTGAAACTTCCATCCCATCCATCCAGCAAGGCCCAGCAAGTGTGAGGGTGAGCTTCTGCGCTCCTTGCAACCTTGTGTCAGGATCACAACAGAGGGCACAACAGGTTCACTTCCAAGGGCTGCAGCATGAAGGAGATGAACAAAACTGCTAGACTCAAGCAAGGCATAACTAGATGAACTCAAACTTAATTCTGCACCTGAATTTTATTAGGTGCTGAGATTATAACTGCACAAAGCTCTACACAAAAGGTCATAAGTTAGTGCTGAACGAGATGACAAAGAGAAGGAGCAAAATGCAATCTCAGGCCTCAAGCTCACTCAGAACAAGTGTAGAGGACACTAGCTCAGGTGTGATGTATGAATTAATTGTGTCACAAGTAAATAAGTAGCAGCAGAATAGTATGGATAAACTCAGAGCCCAATTAATTTCTGAAAAAAAAATTCTCTGAATTCATAGCATTGGAAGTAAAGAATCAAATACAGAAACATATGGAAGAAACCCAGACAAACAAAATTCTGCAGTAAAAGAAATGATAGTTGCTTCTAAAGAAGACATTGGGAACCCTGGGAGGCCGGGCCCGGGTGCGACCGCGGGCTTCTCCGGGCCTTCCGTGGTGGTGTAGGTTCGATTCCGAGCCTTCGGAGGGCGCTCGGGCCGGGTGGGGGGGGCGGGGAGGGACCCGGGCTCGCGGCCCCGCCCCCTTCTGCCCCCTCGGCTGGTGCGGCTCAGCCCGCCCCCCTCCGCCGGCCTGGAGCGG
>PVKA01048653.1:0-13654 GCA_004027165.1 Ctenomys sociabilis
ACAGAATTGGTTCAATACTCCCAGGTAATCTTAACTGTTAGTTTTTCAGAAAAATAAATTAGTAAGTAATTTTAATTAAGCTATAGAGTAAAAAATAGCCTTATCATAATGTACTATAGTTGAAATGTTCATACTATGGTTTGATATATTTTTTGAGATACAATCACTCATAGTCCAGAAAGGAATGTTAAAAATTACTAAAACCATTTCTATTGTTTAGCTTAAAAATCTCTTTATATCACCAGCTGAAATATAAACACAATGGATACTCTTATGTTGAATGGAATTAAAATCTTAAAAATTATTCTTGATAATAATTGTTATTTGTATTCATTATATTAATGAAATCTTTTCATATTTAAATTCTTTCTCCTTTTTATGATTTTATTTCATAACAGAGAAAGGCGTTTGCTTTCAGTGTAAATTATTAAGTAGATTCACTAAATCTACTTTGTCCCTTCTAAGGCAGCGGCACATTTTTGAGAGAAGCCTGCAATTAAAATTATGTTTGAAATACATTTCTGTTTTTAATTTTTTTTTGCAGTACCAGGAATTGAACTCAGGACCTTGCAGTTGCCAGGAAAGCTCTTATTGCACTGAGCTATCTCACCAGTCCCTGTCTTTCATTTTCTTGTGATCTGACAAATAGGCATTTTCTTCATTCCAATGTTCTCATATGAAAAAAGGGACTAATACTTGCTGTGATGTTTTAATGATTCCAGTACTGGTTTAATGATTCCACTCAACAACATACATATTTGGCACCTAGCAGATATCTAATAGGCATGAATCCTTCTTTCATTTCCAAGATATCCTGTAGTCTGGTATCATTTGCATTCATTATAAATAAAAATGGAAAACATCTTGAAAAGCTTTTCCAAAGACAAGTAATACTTGGGTATCACTCATATCTGATTTTGCCAAAATGGTGAAACAACAGAATAGTACATCTGTTTTCTTCTGAATCTATTTTAAGAACCCATTTGGGGGCTCAGGATAAATCTTAGTGGTTAAACATTTGCCTAGCATACAAAAGGCCCTGAGTTTGATTGCCAGTATAATAAAACAAAGCAAAAGAAAACAGAACAAAAGAAAACTGTTTCTCATTTTTCAGCATCTGATAGAGTCCACCACTTACTTGTTAGGACCATGAATAGATCATGCTTCAGTTTCGTTATTTGTAAATTGGAGATATTAGTGCCAACATCATATGTTTATGAGGGAGATCAATTGAATCAATTCAAATAAATCTTGTAAAATAAGCAGTTAATTTATATTAGCTATTGATAATTGGAAATGCATAATATTTAAATTTCCTAATGCTTAACAGCTATTTTCCACTCCTCTTAACTTGGCTCCAATCTAACTTTGAGATTTTTCAAATATTTCTCTCACCACCAGCATCCTATGTAGTTTTTTAAATTCCAGTACAGATGGTATACTATAAATTTCAGGAGGTTCCCACAGTCCTTGGAGTCCTTTCTTAGATCACTTAACTTGTTTACAAAAAAACCTAACTGGAGAGTTATGCAAAGGAATTCATAATATTTTAAGTGCAGACATATAACAGAGCACCAAATACATAGTTTAGCATTTGGAGTTTATATTAAATAATTTATATTTATTTATGCATCTTTAATAAACACTTATTTCTACACCTCCTGAGCCTGGTCTCTTAAACATCAATGGATGCCTTTTTCTGGCATTTCTATCCAGGTTCACAGCATATATTTTACTACAAAGACATTATAATGTATGTCCCCTCATTTTGCTGGTTAGAGCACAGATGAGAATTTCCATTATGTTGAACATGGTCATTATTTCTCCAGCATTTTTTTAAAAAAGCACTCATTTTCCTCACTTCAAAGACATGCAAAAGAAGAGTCTTTCATAATTCTATTTACATAATTGAGTCCTATTGTGTGAGTCAACATTATCAAGGCATCCCTCAGTGAATTATTATTTTCATTTCTAACTAAAGGTGGCAAGTCTGTATTTTACATTGATAAATTCAAATCTTGTCTTTTAGATAATTGATTAAGGTTGAATCTTTGGGAACTTGTCACAATTCAAACAGATGAGGAATGTGAATAATATGTCTGTAACAAGAATTCTAAGAAGAGAAGGGATTGACAATAGCATCAGAGCAATAACTTTATTTTAGAATACTTGATTAGCTTTATTTCAGGACTGTGCATGCTGTCAGCAGTGATGAGTAACCAAGAACACTAATCGGTGGTCCATCAGTGGATAAGCAAAGACCTGCCAACTTGTTATACAAAAATTATATATATTGTGTATATATATATATATATATATATATATATATATATATATATATATTAAATGTGCTAGTTACATATACTTAACTTTTTATTATTATAAAAATAGAAAAAGAAATGACTTGAAAGTTTCCTAATAAAAGAAAAAAGGATGAATTTGAAAAACAAAAGAGAAAGGATTAATTTGAAAAATGGTTGACTTGGTTTTTTGTTTGTGTGTTTATTTGTTTTCTTGTTTTTCTGGTATCAGAGATTGAACTCAGGATCTTGTGCTTGCTAGGCAGGGTCTTGTGCCGCTGAGATGTATCTCAGGCCTGAAAAATGAATGAATTACGTTATTTAAGTGTTAGTTTCCTATGATTGAATGTATACATACAGCTAGCAAGTATATGAAAAGGTGCTCAACATAATTAGGCACCTCATAAATGCTAATAAAACAGCAATAACATATCATCTCACATCTGTTAGAATGGCTATTATCAAGAGAAATGTTGGCAAAGATGTGCAGAAAAAGGAACCCTTGAATACTGTTGGTGGGAATAGAAACTGGTTCAGTCATTGCACAATACAGTTCAGAAGTTGCTCAAAAATTTGAAATGAGAACTACGTTTGCTGTATACACTTCTGAACATTTAGAATCTAATATTTTGATAATTTGTGCCTTAAGAGGTATGAGGCGATATCTCCTTCCTTGTGAATATCATTCCCCAATAAATAGCGATGTTGAACATCTTTACATATAGAAGTAGACTATTTGTATGTCTTCCTTGCAAATATATCTATTCAAGTATGTTTATCCAGTTTTTAATCAGGTTATTTGGTGAGATTCTGTTCATCTAATTTGCTTTTGAGATATGTGAGCTCACTATATACTTTGGATATTAGCCACTTATCAGATAAACTGTTTGTAAATATTTATCCCTCTTTCTGAAAAGTCTTAGTCAGTCATAGGTCAGACTTTATCAGAGATGGATGAATTTAGAGTATGTGATTGATTCATGGTACCATGCCAGAATTAATGGTGCTAGGATTAAGTGTGGGTGATTACTAGATCAGTGCACTGATTGCTTTGGCATCACCCTAATCCCAGAGCTTAGATACAGTATTAGGGACATGTTTGCTTTTGCTGTCTTCTACTTGCCATGAACTGGTTTTCTTCCATGTTGCTCCTCGCCCAAGTCACCCTGCTTTAGAACCAGCCAGTGATGAACCAATACAAACCATGAGAGAAAAGTAACTAAGACAGAACTTGGTACCAGAAAGGTGAGGTCATTCATGTGTCTATACCTGACCATGTGGGTCGGGAGCCTTTGGGAATGACTTGTGGGAAGTGTTTGGAAATGTTGGGAGGTTTCAAGCTGAAAAAGTAGCTGGATCATTCAGTCTATACTTGATGGCGCAGTGTGGGCAGAGCTGAAAAACTAGAGTGCTGATTTAAATCCTGACAGTATAAAAACTAGGCTTAAGAGGTTTCTGTTGGGAAGGATGATTGTGTTGGCTATTGGACTCCTGATGACATGTGTTATATTTTGTACACAAAGTTTGTATACATTTTGCTTGGGTCCAGAAAATTTGCCTGAGTTTCAGTATGGTGCACTAACTAATCTGACAGAAGAAATTAGATAGTCTATTTCTGAAGTAGTGATGTGGCTAATATTGGGGGCAATTAAGATTTTTGTGGAGATTCAGGAACAAGATACCAGCAGAACGGTTTAAAATGATTTGAGTTTAGATAGAAAAGAAGCTCTAGTAAAATTGTGGAATTCAAAATTAGGCCAGAGATCTGTATTGCTGAGGAGCAACATGAGAATAGCAAAGATGGCAGGACCATACCTTCATAGCCTTGAAATGGCAAAAGTGAAAGCTTTGAGAAGAGAGACAGAATGGCAGTAGCCTAAGGAAATTGTTCCTCAGAATTTGTTTCATAATCATGGAATCCCTACAGCCAAGAGAAAAAGAAGCCTAGCTACTGCTTCAACTAGCAGCAGGCCTTGGCATCATCCACCTGATACTGGTCTAAGGCACATGCAGAATGCAAGAGTTGTGCAGTATGAAAGGCTTCCACTCAGATTTCAGAAGGCCTGGGCAGGCAGTCCATGTGCCCCTGAGAGAGCACCGTGTGAACCTGTGAGTGTGAAGCTGAAGGTTCAGTGAGACTCTAGAAGTTTGGAGAAGCTAGGATCATGGATCCGCTGAGAAAAACTGCAAGGAGGGACCAGAGCTGGCCTGACAGAGAAGCCTTGGGAGCTACTACAATTAGTAGAGCTACAGGGGCAGAGTTACCCAAGTCCTTTGGAATGTACAACTTGTAACACACTATTAGGTATGCTGGAAGAGGACTTCCTTTGGTCCCATTCCTTTGTTTTTTTTAGTTTTTAATTCATTAGTTTTTATTTATTATATGCATGATATTATAGGTTGTGTTTTCATCATCTGCATTTCTTTCCTAGACAACAAACAACATGCACCATATCTACACAGATCAAATCCCATTCTAAATACTAAAGATAACTTTTTTTTAGCAGGACAAAGTCAAATTCAAAACCTTTTCATTTAATTATTATTTTGCTTTGGTGTTCATAAATTCAGTCTTTTCTAGCTCTCTTCCTCCTCAGACATACAGCTGAGTTGATTACTAAGGTTGAATGTACTATTTTGGCTGTTTAGATCTTTTTAGGTTCTACACAGTTTTAAAAATTGTTTGCTCTGTTTGTATGAAAAACACCATTAGAATGCTATGGATTGTGTTGAATTTGTACATTGACTTGAATCACATGAACACTCTTACAACATAAATTATTCTAATTATTTGTCATTGCAATTATGGAAAATAATATGAAGTTTCCTCAAAATGTTTAAAACATAATTACCAGTGATGCAGTGCTATCTCTTTTTGGTATATATTCAAAGCAAATTATATATGCGCTTCAAAGGGATATCTAGATTTCTGTGGCAGCACTATTCATAAGAACCAAAATATAGAATCAATCTTTTTGTTCATTAATTTATGAATAAGTAAAATGCTGTTCCATGTGTATCCTTCAGTATGTGTATCTGTGTATTACTTTAGGTTGCCATTAAACCTTTAAATAATTTGAAATTCTGTCACTTGTTACACAAGATTTCAGAGGATATTATCTTAAATCAAATAAACCAAATGATGAGAGGAAAGCACTGCACTGTTTCTCTTGTGTGTGGAACCTAACAAGTGGAACACATAGAAACAGTAGAGCAGTGGTAACCAGGAATGGAGAGGTGAGAAAACTGGATAGATGTTGGTCAGAGTATGAACTTTCAGGTTTAAGTAAATTTTTTGGATCTAAAATACTATAAAATGTATAATAATTATAGCTAAAAATACTGTAGCACATATTGTTATTTGCTGGGAGACTATGATGTGGGCACATATGTGCGTGCGTCATGCTTGGATTAAACCCATGGATTCATTAATGTTAAATAGGTGCTATGTCACTGAGCTACATCTCCAAGTATAAGAATAGATTTAAATGTTTTTATTATGTGTACAACACACATACACACACATACAAGGTTAACTTGTGTGAAGATGGATGTGTTAATTTGCTTGACTATAGTAACAATACTATGTATACAATAAATGTACTATGCATAGCAATTAATAAAATATATAAATTATAGTAACAACAATATAACTGCCATATGATTTAGCAGTGAAAATTTTAGGTATATAGACATATGAAATAAAATCTATACCTCAAAGTGATATATGTACTCCCATCCCTATCATAGCTATATAAGTACAAAGGAATATTACTAACTCGCTTCTGTTTCTGTTCTTTTTCATTTTTTTTTTTTTTTTGTCTCAGGAAACAAACATAGGAACTTGCACTTGCAAGGTGGACACCATTTTGTGAAGCTATATTGCTGGTCCTATTCATTTAAAAGAAGAGAATTCAAACACTCATGACATGGATGAACCTTAAGTAAATTATGTTAAATGAAACGTGATAGACATATAAAGAAAAATTATGAGTAATTTCACTTATTTGTGGGATTTTGAAAGCTTGAGTGTATAGAAACGTAGAGTGGAAGAGTGATATGGAGTGGAGATGTAAGAGAAATAAAAAGATATTGTTCACAGGTTGCAAATTTTAAGTTACAAGTTGAATAAATTTCAGAGATTTTATGTGTATCTTGATGAGTATAATTAATAATACTGTATTGTACACTTCACCAAGAGGGTAGGGCATTCATAAACTAATGGTAGGATCTTAAGTATTCTAATCATACAAAGCATTATTATGTAAGGTGATGGATATATGAATTAGATTTATGTGGTGATTATATATATACATATATATTCATATATATACATATATGTACACACACATAGCAGTGTGAATTCTAAGTATGTAGACATAGGAAACAAAATCTGTACCTGAAAGTGATATATGTACTTCCATATATGTGTGTGTACATGTTTGCTATACATAATAATTACATTCATCACAGGGAATTTTTACCTGTACATAATACATCTTAATTATTCTTTATTTTTTTACTTCATTCCCATCCCTTCAACCCTTCTTCCTCTCCTTATTTACAATAACATTCTGTCCATTTTTTTTCCATTCTCTTTTTTTTAAATCCTTTTTCCCTTTCCCTCTCCCCTCCATTTTTTTCCCTCTATAACTTAAAACAAATCATCTGTATATCTTAGATAAATACAGTTTTTTGCACAGAGAATCAATCTCAAGACCTTATGCTTGCGAGGCAGTCACTGGTACAACTGAACTATATTCCCAGTGATGTTTACATTTTTATTTGTCAATTATACTTCTTTAATTCTGGGTAAAAAATTATTGAAATCTAAAGAAAGGAATGGGTCAATCTGGGGGCATGAGATTACAAATCAAGTCCTGAGAGACATTTTATCATTTGAGCATTTTTAAGAAGTAACAAAGTGCCGGGCGTGGTGGCGCACGCCTGTAATCCCAGCACTCGGGAGGCTGAGGCAGGAGGATTGGTATGAGTTCGAGACCAGCCTGAGCTACAAAGTGAGCTTAAGGCCAGCCTGAACTGCATAGTGAGACCCTGTCTCAAAAAGACAAAAAAAAAAAAAAAAAAAAAAAAGAAGTAACAAAGTGATTATTATCCTATTTCATTTGAAATGCCAAGATTGATCCCATACAGAGGCAAAACCTTATTTTTTTTAATTAAACAAAGCACCAATAAGTGAAATCTGTTTATTATACTAAATTTGAAAGCTATGGTTGGTGTGCAAGAATGAATTTGCTTTCCTTATGACTATGTACATGTATTTATGATTATATGCAGTTATATATGAATATATGAGTGATGGCTGGATAATCATTTATCTTATAATATAGTTGAAAATGTTAAGATACCCTGTCTAAAATAGACAAGACACTTCTCTTCCACTTAATTATAAATTTCTTAAAAGCAATATTCTACAAAGGAGAGAGAGAGCAATTCACCCTATTGAAAGAATCATAGTGCTTTAAGATTTTAGCTTTTAAAAATCTCAGTATCTACATTTTTAAAATTTTATTTTATTGAAATACAAATAGCAATGAGACAGTTTCAAGACAAATTAAGAGGACAGATTCGATAAATTAATTCATTGCAAATTGTTTCCATAATATTTTGGTATCGTACAAGGTGAACACATGATATTATACTTACAGACATTATTATAGCAGATGTCTCTTATCAGTAAATTAAGAGACTGTGGCTGTTTACTCATCTTATTTTTTTTTATACCTGAAATATATCAGAGTCAATAATTAATACTTTCTACCTTGTTATTTTCCTAGTGGTTGTCCATAGTACTAGAAGCCAGCATAATATCCTGTCCAACCACCTTTAGTGCAAATCTTGCCTCTCGTAGAATTATGTGGAACGGTGTTATCTATCCCAACTGTACTGTCCATACACACATATCATGATTCTTCCTTTCTATACCCCTTCCTTTGTCTACACCTGTCAAAGATGGGCACTCCATTGTCATTCAACTAAGTTAGGTGCTTGAACTCGACAACACAATCCAACACAGTCCAGCACTTCACAACAATAGTGAATTATCTGAAGAAGTTGTCGACCATAGCCATTTACAGCTCAACTTAATATTATGGCCCTGCAATGTATACTTCATTTTTATACTTTTCTGCTGGATGGTTAAGACTTAGATAGAGCAAGACTTATATACCAGCACATGTACTTTATATTTCTTATGTGGTCAGTGAAGTCCCCTCAGGGTTTTTCTTGCAGTCCTGTACCTTACTCTGTAGATCCTTTGTGTCATCCATGTGGATGAGTCACGGCCAATGCTTGACCAGTTTGCTCTCTGTGAGAGCCTGAGAGAATGCTTTCTCTCCATGTGACTCTCCCCAGGTACACATAGATCATTGATCTCCTTGCTCTGTGGCTCCATATCTCAATGATCAGAAAATTTGGGGGCACAACTGAGTTTCATGATGTTATAGTACAGGTTCACCTATGTCCTGAGTCTTAGCTGACCTAGGGCCAAAAGTGTTGGCGGGCCTTGCAACTATTCTATTTCTCCAAATTCGATCTGTGAACTTAGGTTGTTAACCATACAGAAGAAAAACTGATTAGTACCCTGCAGCATATGCTGTTCAGTTTGCCTTATCTGACTCAATTGTTTTTAGTTGTTGTTATACATTTCTATTTGTATTTCTTCTTTTGGCTTCTTATACTAGGGAGACTATAGGATATTTGCACATGTGTGTCTGATTTACTTCACTTACAAGTATGTGTACAAGTGGCATCTACTTCAATATAAATGCTTCAAGTTTATCACTCTTAATAGCTGAGTAATACTCCATTATATAGAAATACCACATCTTTTTCAACTATTCCTCATGTGATGGACATCTTGGTTTTTCCAAGATTTTCTATCACAAATTGTGCTGCTATAAACATAGATACACATATATCACTATGATATAATATTTTCAGTTCCTCTGGGAAAATTCCCTGTAGGGGCATAGCTGGTGTGAATGTGATTTCCAGTCCTACTCTTTTGAGGACTATCCACACTGACCTCTATAATGGTTGTACCAGTCTACATTCCCACCAGCAGTGGAGAAGTGTTCCCTTTTCCCCACAACCTCTCCAATATTTGTTGTTGGTTGATTTCCTTATGATAGCCATTCTTTCTGGAGTGAGATGGTATCTCAGTGTTGTTTTTATTTGCATTTCACGAATGGCTAGTGATGTGGAGCATTTTTTCATATATTTATTCGCTTCTTTAATTTCGTCCTCTGAGAAGTGTGTATTCATCTCAGATGCCCATTTCTGAATTGGGTCTTTAAATTTGAGGGCCCTGTTATATCTCAGTTCTTTATGTATTCTAGACAGCAGACCTTTGTCTGATTGTTTATTAGTTAGGATTTTTTCAAAATTTGTGGGTTTTCTTTTCACTCTGTTGACAATTACTTTTGACATGCAGAAACTTCTCAAGAAGTGTTGATCCCAGTTGTTGATTCTTGCAATTGTTTCCTGTGCAAATATATGTTTGTTCATGAACTCTACTTACCCCTATGTCTTCAAGAGTTCCTTCTACTTTCTTTTCCAGAAGATTGAGTGTTTCTGTATTAATGTTTAGATTTTTAATCCATTTTGACTTTAGTTTAGTGCATGGTGATAGAGCTGGGTCAAGTTTTAGTTTTTGGAATGTAGAAACCCATGTTTTCCAGCACCATTTGTTAAAGAGGCTTTCTTTGGTTTGGCCCCTTTGTCAAAAATCAGATGACTGAGTGTGTTCGTAGATGCCTCTGCGTCTTCTAATCTATTCCACTGATCCTCAGGTCTATTTTGTTGCCAACACCATGTTGACTTTATCACAGTGGCTTTGTGGTATAACTTCAAATCAGGAATTGTGATGCCCCCTGCCTTGTCTTTATTGGCCAAGATTGCCTTTGGTATTCTATGCCGCTTGTGGTTTAAATAAATTTTAGGAACGATTTCTCTATGTCTAAGAGGTATGCTGGTGGCAGCTTGATAGGGATTACATTAAATCTGTACAGCAATTTTGGGAGAATGGCCATCTTCACAATGTAAAAATATGGAACGCTTCACGAATTTGCGTGTCATCCTTGCGCAGGGGCCATGCTAATCTTCTCTGTATTGTTTCAATTTTAGTATATGTGCTGCCGAAGCGAGCACTCAGTATCTACTTTTAATTATCATCAAAATAAGGATAAATTTTTGTATTTTCTACCTTTTGATAGTGTAATCATTATTTTTATTTTGGAGAGTATGTTTTTTTTTTTTTTTTTTAAACCAGTGATTGAATACCAGGCCCCGCACTTGTCAGGCAGGTACTTGTTCTGCTAAGCTACCTCTCCGGCCAAATCTTAATTTCTTAATATAATTACTACACAAGTTCAATATCTAAAACTGTGTAATATATCCCTTTCATTTTGCATTAAATTGTACTAATTTAAGTTCATTGTTTAGATTGACAATATTGGCTTCCTCTTTACCTTATATCTCTCTTTTGGCTAATTATTATTATTTACATAACTTTAAAATTAATCTTTTCAGAATATCTTAATATTGTGAGGAAGAATGTATAATACCCACATTTTATAAGGGATAGCAGATAACTTGTAGTCAATTTTGGCATTTGTTGTTAACACAAAACACAGAGAGTCAATATACAGGATTTCTGTGTTTTCCTCTGTCAGTTATTAATATTATATTTGAATAAGACTTTTTAAATGAATGAAATATAAATATATGTTAACCTTTCATTTACACATAGGCACCTTTTTAATGTTTTTGTTGTTAAATTCCAAACAACATATAGGCAGTTTATGGTTTTAAGTTTTAAAACAGAAGAAACTGCTCTCGCATCCTAAGATGGCTGCCTGTCTGTGACAGAAAAGAAGACAGTGAGCATTACTGGCACTCTGTAGGTCAACAAATTTCATGCTACAGTACTCTACAGTACTGTATGCTTAAGTACTGTATGCTACAGTACTTCATGCTTAAGTCTCTCTGCTACTGTAATCAGGGTTATTCCTAGTTGTCATGGGTGACTACCAAGTGGTGGTGTCAATGGTTTTATTTTATCATCCTACAGAAAACACATTCAGTAAGCTATAGAACATAACTGCTGCCCTGTGACTTGATTTTTCTGAAGTAAACATGTAGTTTATGAAGCAAATTACTGCTCTGTGTCTGCTAGCTATTTCTGAGTCAAAGAAAAATCTTTCATTTGGATTGTATTTGAAAAGAGATTATTGGGAAGGGATAACAACAGCTATACCTAACTTGAGTAGTATTTATGGCTCTGCTTATCTATGAAAGGACCAAATTTGTATTTTCTGTGAGTTTTGATGTAGCAAATTTTTTTTTTTTTGTGGAACCTGGGATTGAACTCAGGCCCTTTTGCTTGCCAGGCAAGCACTTAGAGAATCTTTAATAGTGAATTTTAGTGAGAAATTGTGGCTGAATGAAAATAGACAAAGGATCTTCGATTATTCTATTTGGTCTTCATCACAACTACAGAGCTATGTGTTCTGAGTGTATATAAAATATTCAACTATTAGAATTATTACACATCGCTAGAAAATATGAAAATCATTAAATTTTGTAATAGCTTCAAGTATAAAAGATATACACACTGTATATGTTTTAATTTATTTTTTGGTTTAACTTTGTTTCCTTACCTGCTACTTTTATTTAAATAACTGAACTATTGCAACAATTTCATGGACTGTTCTTTCAAAATATTGAATAATGTTTCATTCCAATTCTTAATCAGATTAAACTTTACCAAAAAACAACAACAGGGATTTGTCAAGTTGAAAGTGAATATGTAATAGAAACACAGCATGTTAGTCGATACATCTCTGGCTAAAAAAGTAATTTGACTAGATTTCTCTTCTTAAATATCAACCTTGGGAGCAGAAATACAGTTGTTCATTTAGTTTTTGCATTGTGGTCAGATTTTAAAAGGTGATAAGCCACCTTTACAAACTCTGTGATCTCTGTGACAGTTTCACAGCACTATACTGCAGTCATTGCATCTGTACCACTCAATAAATAAAGAATTGCAAATGAATTTAATGTTCTTTCTTTTAATCATGCTTCTTTCATTGATTCTGGTGTACAGTTTTGGCCAGATAATTTAAGGTAGCAAATATGCTAAAATACTACATCATGCTGACATACAAGATAGAACATGTGGAAAGAGAAAGAGTCGCTGACCTTTATCAGGCAGATGTAGGCAGGAAACAAACCACCCTGAAAACAGTAACTCTAGTATTGTAGAGGTTAAATAAAGAACTCTTTGTAATATCAAACTAGCACTTCAATCCCTTATGTGAATGATATCAATATACCCTTTAGACATTTATTGAATGCTAAATATTTGCCACTTATAAGTAGTTCACAACATTGTACTCCATGTACTTTGATTAAATTTACCAAAAGTGATAATATATTTACATAACTGAGTTGAATAATGTTTTTGGCCCTCTTATACGCAAAACCACACATTAGGAAATAGCTAATCAAGATGGAGTCAACAGAATACAATAAAAGTTGACATCAAATATTTACAGCTATAAATGTAGATTCATTAATACTGCTTTTGTTCTATGATTTCCTATTTCCTCAGAAATTTTAGAGTTATATATTGTCTTCTTTGTATAGTCCAACAACTTTTACTGGATCCTTCTTGTTAGCTAATAAAATGGTTTTTTTTGCTTAACTTTGTTTCCTTACCTGCTACTTTTATTTAAATAACTGTCTTATTGCAACAATTTCATTGATACTCTCCTGGTTGAAGACAAGGAAAATTCTCATTTGAATCGAACTAGAGACAATTTATCAGTACTCATTGTAAATTTCCTTTCACTAGTATAAGACAGAAAATTTTTTAAAATTAGGTAAAACAATCATTTTTGAGTTATAAATGAGGTGAAATAGGATTGTGTATTGTAAACAAAAATGACAGACATAATATTTTTTACATTTATAAATATCAAATTTGTATTGTAAATAAAAATGACAGATATAATATTTTTAGATTTGATTGCAAAGAAGATAACAATCCATTAAACAAGCCTAAAATGTAAATGTAGAAAATGAAACAGTTTTTAAAATGTTGTCTGTTGTATAATTATTCTTTCTAAAAGTAAATGGATATGGTCGACAATTTCTTTGAATAACTCCCTATGGTTGCAGAATGCTGGACTGTGTTGGATTGTGGTGTCGAGTTCAAGAACCTAAGGTAGTTGAATGTCAATGGAGTGCCCACTTTTGACAGGTGTAGACAAAGGAAGGGTTGTAGAAAGAAAAAATCAGGATGTGTGTGTATAGACAGTACAGTTGGG
>PVKA01048654.1:0-13665 GCA_004027165.1 Ctenomys sociabilis
AACGGATTATAATCCCTGTGTTGCTGAGAATTTCCATACAAAACCATGATATAACTCATCTCACAATCTATAGCAAAACAATTAACCAATTAATCAACCAACCAACCTAATAAACAGAAAACCAATAGGAAGTGAGCTAAGGTCATGAAAGGGTGCTACATATTTAGCTCAATGCACCTATTTCCTGTGGCCATGCATTTTGCAATGACCAAGTCTAAGGAACCAGGAATGGGTGGTGAACTGGGTGATTTGAGGGCAGAGAGAAGATATCCGGGACAGTCAGAGATACTAGGACACAAGAATTTAGGCAAGACCTTAATGGACGTGTGAGGAGGAAAACAGAGGGTGCTGGGGCAAGAAGGGATAGAGACTAAGAGCATCCCAGTGTAGAGGGTAAGTAATAGTTTGTTGAATGACCATACCAAGCAGTGCCTTCACACCTGTACTGGTTAACACACTGTGTCAACTTGAGAAGTTTAGAAGTTTAATTAAATGACTCAGCAGGGAGCCAGGATTCTAAATTTGTAAACATTCTCATCCTGTGCAAGAGGAATTCGTTAACATTGTGAGTTATATACCCCAGGGGAGCTTGTTTACAGTATAAGGAGGGGAGAGAAGCTGGCTAGAAGCTGCAGCTTCTGTCATTGCCTTTGCTCCTCACTATTTTCTGCTGCCATGAACTGCTCTCTGTCATGTGCTTCTCTGTCTGGGATTCAGCTGAGTATAGACTGAAATCTCCACAAACTCTGAGCTAAATAAAGCTTTCCTTCTTTAATTTTGTGTGTTGGGTATTTTGTCCCAGGAATGAGCAAAAAGTAACTGAGACAGAATTTGGTACTAAAAGAGTGGGGTCATTACTGTGTCTGTTCCTGACAAAATTTGGGAATTGTTTATAGGCAGAGGTAAGAAAGGTTTGGAGAAGTGGCCTACTAGAGAAAAGCCTTCAGCTCTTTGGTATGAGAGATGCTTGTCAGAGCTTAGAAAACCAGAATGCTGATAGAAAGCCTGCCTGGAAAGAACAGGCTGGGAAAATTTCTGTTGGGAAGAAAGTCTACATTGACTGTTGGACTCTGGGTCATTTGTGTTATGACTTGGAAGAAAGTTAGTCTGCATTTTGATCTTGTACAGAAACATTGCCTAAGACTGAGATTAAGCCCAGTGGACCAGTTAATATTGAAAAAGAAATCTCAAAGCACTCGAATGTTGAGGCAATGACATGGCTGTTGTTGGGGAATTTAAGTCAGATGTATGTTGAGAGTCAAGAGCAAAAAACTCAGAAGGATGATTTAAAAGGTTGTAAGTTTGGCCAGCAAGTAAGGATAGAGCTGAGATCTCCAGTTCAGGAGGAAAAGGAGAGTAAAAAAGATGTCCTGAGGGCATCACAGGAGGTGACAGGTTCTCACCCTTTTCAATCTCAGAATTGCAAGGGTGAGAGACTTTGGAGAAAGCTGCAGAGCCCCATGTTCCAGAATGGAGGTGGCAACCATACCAGATTGTAGAATGGAGCCAGCATAGACAATTTATTCCTTGGAATCAAGGTCAGAGTGCTCAGCAATCCAGGCATTCAACCCTACAGCTGAGAGAGAGGAAAGCTTACTGCTTCAGCTAGCAGCAGCCCTTGGCATCATCCATATGCTGTTAGGTTTAGCTGTATTCAGAGGGCAGGAGCTGTATGGTTAAGAAAGTTTCCACATAGATTCAGAAGGCTTGGAAGGCCAGACAATGTGCCCCTGAGAGGAGAGTGTATAAAGCTGTGAGTGTGAAGCCCTGCAATTAGGAAACCGCGAAAGTTAGAAAAAGCCAGTAACTGGTGTGGTCTGAGAAAAGTTTGTGTGTCTTCTTTAGAAGCAGTCAATAATTCATGCATTATAGTCATTGCTTTTTTTACTCCAAAGATTATGTCTCATCTGATTTTCTCTATACCTCTCTGCAGTTGATCCTTTACTTCAGATGCTATTAATTCACAGATTTCAGGTGTGTGATTCCACTTTCTTCTACGCTAGTGTCTCCTGCTCTTGCTCTGAGTGGGCTCAGGACCTGACAACGAATTTTGCTCTTTCTCTATGTCATTTTGCATGACACTGTCCTCTGACCTTTTTTTAGTGCTTTGGTGCGGTTATTACCTCAGACCTACTGAAATTCTTACCCAAGTGAGATTACGTTTACATAGCTAAGGCAGTTACAGTTTTGTATTACATCATTGCAATTAGGTACACTAAAAATTGGTAGTAATATTTAGCAGTTGTAAAACTGTTGTAATTAATGGGTTTGTATTTTAGACCGTAAGAATGAACATTGTGTCTGTGTACCTAAGCAGATTTTCAATTCAGAATTTATATTTAAATTAATTCCCCTAAGTTCTGTCTGATCACCTCTTCCATGCAGACTAGTTCACCCTGGTTATCTTTGCCCCCTCTCTCGATCAACAAAGAAAGAGAGAGGATGCTGTCATAGATCTGGGTCTAGCAAAGTGTCTCAGCTTACCGGGTCCCACTCTATTGCGTATGAACTCATCTACATGTGCTTGGCTTGCATCTGGCTGCTGTGCTCTGCTGCAGCCCATGGAAGTGAACCCTCTCGCAAGGTGTCCTAGATTAGCTGGGTGACTCTGGGCCCTAGCCTCTCTGTGGTAAATTCTGCTGCAGGGTTCCACACCAGGCCTATCTGAAGGAGGAGGTTCAGGAAAGTATGCAGAAGGTCTCACACATGCTCTGGGCATGGGCTCTGGCTGGAAAGGGTTCTGCAGAGCTGCAAGCAGGCAAAAGGTCCCACACATGTGCCAGGCCTGGGCTCTGGCTGGAAAGTAGCTATTCTAGTTTTTAAAAACTGTAATGTATGTAATATTATTTGCTACCATGTGTCTGTCTTTGCTTTTGCTTTTAATTGCATCTGTTATGGGGTAATAATATTATTAAGCTTCTCTTCTAGATGCTTAACAACTAAAGTTTGCTGACCATATTAGACAGATAGATGGGCTGAAAGTATGGTCAGTATTTTGGCCCTAGCCCTTTAAGGCCAATGAGGGCACAGAGTGTAATACAACCTCTGCTGTGATATCATGTAACTCAATGCTGTCCCAAATTTTCTGATCAAGTTCATTATGGGACCACAGAGGAAAGAGATCAGTGATTTTGTGTGATCAGTGTGCCTAAGGAGTGTCACCTAGAAAGAAAAATTCTCTCAGGCTTTCACAGAAAGCAAATTGGTCAAACAATAGCCGTGACTCATCCAAATGGCTGACACTGACAAAAGAACTCCAAGGTGCTATAGAATGTTCCAGGATAAATCCTGAGGAGATATGACTGACCTTGTCAGATACAAAAATTACATTTTTAGTTATACAAGTCTTCCTTTAACTTGGTCTTAACCATCCAGTAGAAAAGTGTAACCATGAGGATTGAAAATTAATGCCATATTAATGTGCTGAGTTGTAAAGGCTCAAGTTAACAACTTCTAACAATTACCAGCTGTGCTGATAATCCACTACTTCTATGGACTATTGGACTATACTGGGTTATTTTGGTGAATTCAAGTATCTACAATCTTTGAGTTGGCATCAGGTATTTAAAGACTTTTCCAAATACAGCTTCTCTAAAACCAATGGAACACCCACCTGTGACAAAAAAAAAAAAAAAAAAATGGGGGGATATGTTAGGAGCCATGGAAGGTATGGAATTTATCAAATGTGTATAGCTGGGTCTAGGCCTCAAGAGCCTAGAGCAAACAAGATACCTCAGTCCTGAGATAAACATCCTGTCTGGTTAAGAGGTATTAGTAGCTAGGCAATTTTGTGTTGATGAGATGCACACCGGACATTGCAGTGTTCAGTCCAAGCATCTGAAGCTCACTACCATGTTCTATACAAGTGTCTATCAGTCAGCCAATGTTTCTGAGACAGAAGCCTGAAGAATCTGAAGCTGAATGATTCAAGCCAGAGACTAAAGAGGCTGCAATGAGAGTCCAAGCTAACTGCAAAGACTGAAGTTCCTCTAAGGAAATGGAACACAAAATCCTTTCTCAAGCCTTTTATAAACACATTTTGTACTGAGTCACTCTGGGACTGGCCCTCTCTGCCATAGAGTGGGCCCCTCCACGCCCTAGGATAGGATTACCCCAGGGACCCCATGGTTCAAGATGTAGAACCACCAGGTCAATTCAGCCAAGTCAACACAATGTATCAACCACTACAGATATAAATGGTAGTATATGATATACATAAAAGCCCACTGTGTGTTCTTAAAAAAGAATAGATTCTAAGCAAGGTGCGCATTTGTTGAATTTCAGTATAGCAGAGATAATTAGTATATCTTCCCTGTTGAGCCAGAGAGCCACAGCAATCAGAGATCCAGCAACATCTGCCTTGGAAGCACTGAGTCCAATTTGTAGCAACATGTTTTTCCAGAGTGTCATTAAATATGAAGATGAAAATACATATGATTCTCTCTGTTTGTCTCATTTTTGTTACTGTTGCCTTTTTGGCTTTTGCTTCCAAATATCTTTCTAAAAAATGTACTATGGTGGAGAAATTCCATAAAATGAGGTAAGTTATAAAATGAAAAATCTAAAATCCAGAAACTAATAGATAAGTGGTCTGAAAAGTAATTGAATTAGGCAAAATATTGGATAGAGCATGGAAACTTTAAAATTGGGTTCCCAGGAGAAATAATAATAATTGTGTCAATGATTTTGCAGTATTGTTTCCAGAAAAAAAAATGCCTAAAATTATGTGATAGTAATGACAGGAACAGTTTGTATTGTGTATGTTTAAAACTGTGCAAGTTAATAGAAAATAAATAGTCATAATTTATTATTTGTCTCTGCAGAGAGTAATATATACAGTCATAATAATAAAATATTGACTAGTAATTTATTTTTTTATTAACTCTATTGGGATTTAATAGAAAATAAGGTAAAAAATAGAAAAATAAGAACTACAGATGAAGTGTTATATAAATAATGGTAATGACTGACCTTCATCTATCATAATAGGATATTGACTGTTGTATATTTGTAAGTAGTAAAATAGTAATGCCAGGACATCATATTGTAAATTTACTGTACTTCAGTCATTTGGAAGTGTGTTTCTTTGAGGATAGTGGAAACTGCGAAAGGAGCTACTCTTCTGCCATGTTTTAGTATTATACTTCTATAACTGCATAAATTTTTCTTTAACTTTTCCAAATGAACAAGTAAGACATCATAGAATTTGTAATATTGAGAATTCTTTTTTTTTTTTTTTGCATTTTAGGAGTTTACAGGGTGTTCAGGGTCTCACTAGTGCATGAGATTCATAGTGTCCCACCTGTTTACAGCCTTTCAAGAGCTGAGATTACAGTCATGTGCCACCACGCCTAGTCTCAATTGCTGTCTCTGCACACCCTGGTGGCGGGGTTGGTCCTGCAGATACCAGCTTGGAGCCCCCAGACTCTGTGCCTTCTTGCAGGTGCTTTATCCTCTGAGCTATTTGGCCTACCATTAATACCGGGAACTCTGATAAAGCAATTAAACAACTGCCTGACTACATCTAGGTTAAATGAACTCCTCCAGTGTGCCTGTTCCAGGCATCTTGAATTTTACTAAAATTTGCAGCTTGTTTGCTAATGTGCAACATTACTTGAGAGAGACTAGGATGGTTAGTGATGTCATGGCAGGTTGATGGGGCAAACACTGGTGGCAAGCCTGTTAGGGAGTATCCTTAGAGAAAATAGGTAAAAACAGTGCATCGCTGAATCAATCTATTATATTTGAATGTTTCTACTCTACCTGAATCTACGTGACTCTCTTCTGGGCACTGACTTCAGAGCTAGTCTGAAGAGAACAAGATATACTAGATGTACGAGATCAGGTGTTGAAATATGCTCAGGTCAGTTTTTTTTTTAATAGTTAGAATAAATTAAGATTGGGACCTGGGAGATGGATCAGTAGAATAAGCTCTTCCCTGGTAAGTGCAAGGGTCTAAGTTCAACCCCCAGTTCCACCAAATAAATAAATAAATAAATAAATAAATAAATAAATAAATAAATAAATAAATACTATTTCACATAAGCAAAAAAAAGTCATTTGGAAAGAAATAAAACATAAGTAAAAGGTCAGTTGGTACATGTAGGCAGTTTTATTCTAATTTTATCTGTCCTGAAACCGTAAATTGTGACCGATGAATCAATGTTACCTAGCTTTTGAAATTCCACAAATAAAAACAATCGCGCCTGCTTATGCAGATGCAGCGGCCAGTGTTCAATCCTCTGTGGACCATGCCGGCCCTGCCCATGGGGATCTCGGAGACGGCGATTGAGGCTGGGTGTGCTAGCATGCATCTGTAATCCCAGCACTTGGGAGGCTGAATACAGGCAGATCACTATGAGTCCAATCTTTGTAGTGAGATTCTGAGGACCCTGTAGATCCTGCCCTAAATATAAACTAATAACAACAACAGTAATAATAAAATAAATAAAAACTGAAAACAATCATCCGTGATTAAAATCGTATGATGACAGGGATCCCTATATTTGCTAAAGTAAAGCCAAAAATTTCCTTTCAGCTCAAAATCAGTGCAGCAATTCGGTTTTTTCAGCCTGTAAACAATCTAACTGCTTTTGTGTTTCATTTGATTTAACTTTTGAATGTTACATTATAAAGACTTCACGCCAGAGAGGTAAATTTGTCCCTTTTACAGTTGATGCAAATAAGGACTTCGAGGTATTGAAACAACACAAACAAGGTCACAGGATAAATTGAAATGAAATGAGAAACCAACTCCCATACATTTTCGCTTCTCCTTCTCATTCTGGATTTATTTAAACACAATTTTTGTAAGTGCAGAATTGCACTTACAGCCTCAAAAATGTGAAATAAACACAGTACCACTGAGCTATCCCCTCAGACTCCTTTTTTGCCTCTTTAAAATAAGTCTGATGGAACAGTTAGAGTCTGATGCAGCAAATTAATCTACATGATGATAAGGCAAATACTGAGGAAGAGGCCAGTTAGTCCTGAAGGAAAGCACAAAACAGAAGTTGGCGTTTTTCCCCTGTTTCTCTGCTGTTTTTAAGTGAGCAGCCTCATGACAGAGTCTGGACTAATGGTTTCCAATTATTGTTTGTTTCTCTGATAGGGCAAATGATAAATAATTTATGCTTTGCAGGCCACGTATGATCTTTGCTCTATGCTATTTGTTTCTTAATAGCTATTTAAAAATTGAAAAAAAAATAGCTTGAAGCCAAACAAAAAGGCTCCTGGCCACATCTAGCCCACAGGCTAAAGTTCACTGCCCACTGGGAGAAGCTGTTAGCCAGAGTGAGAAGTTTAATAAATGTCTTTTGAAAGATACAGTGGACAAGAAAATAAGCATCCATAGTTTTTTGAATCTACATAGTTTTATCAGGAAATAACTTATGAGAATTTAGGTTATTAAAAAGCCTCCTCAAATATGTTAGAAAGAAAACATCATAATAATAGCCGCAAAAGTGAGATAAACAATGATAATCTAGCTATAGGCCATGTATCATCGTTGGAAATGATACAGTTTATGCACAATAATATCACTAGCTGCCTGATGTGGTATCAGTTAATCCCATCATATAGAATTTTGAAGTGAATGCTAATCTAATCTAGCAATACAGTTCATAGGCAAATGGCAGATAAAGGGAATAAGATGCATAACTCAGTAATAGAAGTTTTGTTTACTGAATAATTATTTAACAGCCTAAAAAATACAGAGTTCAGAAAATTTCTGCTGTCACCTTTCACAGCAGGGAGAAGGGGAATATTCCAGTTTGTAATTATTAAGAAAGTGTTCTTCCTCTCAGTGAAAAGGGAAACACAAGTAAACAGAGAAGTTAAATTCACATCACCCCTTCTGCTCTAATGGTTTTGAGGCACTCCTGAGCACTGTACTTTTGTTGCTGCGATCTGGAGATGATATGAAATGATTAGATAGATAGACACAGAGCTAAAGAGATACACAGGACAGTAGGTATTTCCATATATAAGAAAGCTACTTTATCTATATTAATCTGCACAAAGAAAGTGACATAATAATACATTCTTAATGTTAGAGGCAGAAAAATAGGCTTACAGAAATTATATGTTAGTGCAAGTTCTTTCAGGCAGGAAGCTAGCAGAATCAGGATTAAAATTTGGCTATCTCCACCCCAACCTTATTGCTATTTCACCATCTCCTGCTTCCTCCATTCTAACACCTTCCATCTCTGCTGATTACAAGAGCTCTCTAGGTTTGCCTCCCTCTGAAGCAAAAACAGTAGATTATGAATTTCAAGTAAGCAGCTGTTGACCCAGTGCATAGGCACAAACAGACCTGCCTGGTTCTGCATCCTGGTAAATGAAACTCTGCAGAAAAGAGAACTGGAAAAGCTCTGGTGGCTCCCATTGATAGTGGGAGAGTCTATGAATCATCGAGCAATCAGCCAAACAAACCAAAGAAACCCATCCCTTCAGCTACTGAATCAGCTTCAATAGCAGCTGTGGGACAGCTTCTCTTTGCCCAGATCTTACCCTCTGACTCTATCCATGAATGACAACAATAACTGTTTGACGAAAATTACTTTTCTTGACAGCTTCTAGCTGTGTATATATTCAGAGTAGCTGTTCTGTGGCTTGCTACAAATTTTATATTTCTTCATGGTTTTGAATGTTTATTAAAATAACAATTATCTTTCTCTATACCTTGTAAATAAAATCACTCCAAAATTGGCAACAAAAGATCAGTTCATTGGGACAAAAACATTTTCTCAGGATCATCACATATTTATTAAAAATTCAGACAAAATAAAGACAGCATTTGCGATCCATTCTTAATTAAAGCTCAGCAATGAAGCCACAATAAGGTAAACATCCAAAGTGAAATTGCTCAAAGAATAGAATTTAAAAGTAGCAATAATAATGTATGTGCATCACTAAGTTGCACCCTCAGCATTACAAAAATCACTTAATCCATTAACTAATAGATCAAAACTACAAGCATACATTTTTACATGCGTAAAGGAGAGACAGTAATGGTACTTTCAGTCAGAGCTGAATTCATTCCTGGTGTTGTTCTGCACTGAGGAACAGAATTGATCACCACAGTTGTCCTGCAGGTCATGCACTGAGAAATACCTATATTAGGAAGCCAATGTCCTGAGCAGGAGTCTTAGCCCTTGTGTGATCCATATCTTGATGTCCACATCTAGTCTCTGAAGCTTTGTGTGTGTGTGTGTGTGTGTGTGTGTGTGTGTGTTTGTGTGTCTGTATGTCTGTGTGTGTCTGTCTGTCATCTGTCTGTCTGTCTCTGTAACCATGTTCATCAGTAATGTGAGCATGGACCAGGGAACTAGAAATTAGGAACACACATCTAGACAAAAACCGTAAAATCATAATTAGTTGTGTTATTTTCTCTCAAGTTGTCAGATTTGTGTGCTGTGTATATATTCATTAATATAATTGCTTTTAAAGTTTTTGTTAAAATTTCTATTTCTTGCCACCATTTTCAAAATTCCTCTTTTCTTTCTTCACTATATGTTCTTCTGGATTAGACTATCTCCTTCTGGATTAAAATCTGGAATATTACTGCTTCATGCAAAAGATATATCAATGTATAGGAATCATACCATCACGGTCAAATGTCCTTTTTTTTTTTTTTTTTTTCTCAAATGTACTTCTAATACTTAAAGCCTTTTAAAGGAAGGAACAGCAACCCTCAGGGAGAGACTCAAGACATCACACAGATTTTGCAGAGATATCATTGAGCTTTTGGAAGGCATCTGTATCAGTCAAGGTTTTACTAGAGGAACAGATATAACACAAGATGTAGAAATGCATAAGATATTACAAGATTAGCTTAACATCGTCAGCTGCAGAGTCATATAAGGAAGCATGCAGAGTGTGTCTGCACAAGGAAGTCCAATGTCTGGAGCTCACTGCAATGCTCCCTGAAAGTCTCTATCAGTCGCTGATGGGTCTGCTATGAAAGAGACGGACAGCTGAAGAGTCTGCAATGGAAAGCTGAATGAGCCAAGCTGGAGGCCACAGAGCCTATGCTGGAAGCCAGGAGAAGAAGTCCAAGCTGACTGCACAGGTGGAAGTTCCTCCAAGAAAATGGAACTCCGAATCCTTCCTCAACCCCTTTCTGTGCAGAGTCACTTTGGGCTGGGCCCTCCATGCCCACTAGGTGGGGTCCCCATGGCTCAGAGCATGGAATGTCCCAGGCAATCTAGCCAAGTTAACACGATTTTTGACCACTACAGCATCTATTTAATAATCTCCATTCAAAATTCAAATTTTCCACCAGTTAAGACGCCACGTGGCCTCCTTCCATGTGAGTGAGACAATGTGGGGTGGACTATTGTCGTGACTCCTCTTAATATTAAATATGATCGATACATATTTCTCTAATGATTTATTTTATTTGATCCCAAGCTTTTAAATAACTTATTCTTGAGATGTCTAGGGTCTCATCTATGATTCTGTACCTGTATAATGTTCAGATTTTACAAGTTAAATTTTTCCTTTCTTCCAATATAGTCTCACTATCCATCACATACCTAAGCCAGAGTGATATGCTAACAGCATTTAAGTCACAATGTAAACTTGCATATAAGTCTAGAGAAAAGCCAGTACTCTCAGGAGTAAATGTTGTTTAGTTGGAGGGTTCCCAAGTTGCCAAATAAAGGTTTTAGAGGAATTATAAGAAAATACATACACAAGAGCTGGGCTGTTACTCTGGTCACATAAGAGCTTGGAGCCGTGATCCTGTTTACTGATTGCAAGACACCACATGATGCAACAGGAGAAAAGTCTGACATTGTAGAGCAGAAGTTAAGGGCTCTTCCTGCTCCTGGGTCTCTGGGCTCCTGGCCTGACCCAGCCCATGTGAGGCTCCTGTGGACTGTTGTTGTTCCTGTTTTCCTTACATCACCAATATTTAGCCTGTGCAATGCTTCACACATCATTGGAACTCAATAAATCTTTGCTGTTTGAAATTCATGCAAATACAAGAGAGAGTAGTTTCTGTAATTTATACTGACTCACCTAAAAAAATCGATAACTTGAAAATTAAAAAAAGAAGGGAAGATGCTAAATTTCTGAAGTGTTTAAAATGTTTGAAATCAAAACACGAAAGCTTAAATGAAAAGTAAATTTATTTGTACTATAAGCAGCTAAGGAAACAAATTATATTCTGAAGCAAAGTAATTTCGTTCTCAAATCCGGCTGCACAACACCGAAATCAGCTTACAACATCCATCTCATGCCACGAACTTTAACAGTTTTGTAAAACTGAAGAGCATTAGCAATATAACATCTTAATGAAAGTTTTCCTCTCTCCTTATTCCAGCTATGTACCGCTACCATCTTACTTTAGAATCAACCTTAAGTGTATTTTGTATTATGTACGTACTTCTGTTGTTTCAAAACAAGGCGCATTACTGATCAATTGTTCTTTAAACAACATTGATTCTGATTCTTTCTAAAGCAATTTATCTCTTTGCTTTTTTTTTTTAACCAGTGTTAATGAAACCATACTGCCTCAATAAAATTCCAATTTTTTTTCCATCTGGAGTATTTCAGACATGCGAACTATTCAGTCTTTTTCATGACCATAGGAAAAATGAATGTTTTTCTTCAGAACTGTTTTTAAATAGCATTCTAAGGAAATGATGGAAAGAATTTTCTCCTTTTATGAAAAGTCCTATGCAGTCTTAAAATACTGTTATAGTGATTTTTGCTTAAAATCTGAAGTGCAACATGCCATTATGATGATTTCATCACTTTTAGCCCAAAATGATACTTTTTAAATAATTAAAATCCAAAGTTTATTATATCTTACTTATAATACCATGAAATGAAATAGCCATAGAAGCTGTACTGTAAAATAAAATCTCATATAGCATATTTTTCCTCTGCACAATGGTCTTTCAATGTTAGAAAAAATTTAAAACACCACAAAATAGTAAAGTAATCTACTGTCCAGCTTTTAACAATTTATTAAAAATCTATTCTATGGTAATTAAAAGAATTAATTTTACTTACTACTACAATTATGTTTGCATTTCCAAATTACTATACACTGTACTTTCAAATCAAAGCTATTTTTCTCCAAACTGCATAAATAAAATCTTTAAATAATATTTTGCTGAATTCAAGCATCTACAATATTTGAATGGCAATGGAACAGCCATCTTTGACAAATCAAAATAAAAAAGGAGATATAAATGAAGGACCATTTTGTAGTGGAAAAAATATATATATATATGTATATACGAAATGGTTAGGATAGATATATAGCTACTTTTTCTTAGTTCAATGAGAAGAAAGATTTGTACTAATAGTGTATAGATGAGATATCATGTCTGCATCTTATACGCTGAATAACTACTATGAAGATAATCAATATGCAATGTATTAATTATTGTAACTGTCCTACTGACCTTTTTTGGAACCATCTCATGGCAATTTCTTTCTCATTAAAACTAAAAAAAAGGTATATATCATGTACAGATGAAAATTATTCATAATAAAGGTGGTCATTACATATGCCTAAACTGTACCAATAAACTTAAATAAATTGGAAAAATATATTAATCAAGATGATGTCAATCAGGAGATAGCTCAGTAGACTAAGTGCTTGCCTAGCAAGCGCAGGGTCCTGAGTTTAATACCTGGGTCTCACTACTGGATAGATTATGTAAAAAAAAAAGATTACGTCAATCAAAACATGCTAATCAGTGTTCAACAACATTTAATTATCATAAACATATCATATAAGAGAAGTCCAATAAAAACGTGTTACTTCTTTCTGATTTAAAATAATTTCTGAAAATATTTTTCCCTTTGGATAGGGTGAGAGGTTTCTTTTAATTGCAATAAATGCTCAATAAACATTTCTTGGACCAAATGCCTGATCACATTCCTAGAAAGTAAAAAGGAAGAGTTATTACCAAATGAAAGAATTCATTATGTAATCACTAATGATAAAATGTAAATTAGCTATCATATAAAACAGCTTTTCTGTAGTATATTTAAACTGATACTTGCTTTGCATTTTTTTCTACTAGTAAATATTGAAGGGCCAGCCAAATAGCTCAGCTTATTAGAGCATCTGCTTAGGCAGACACAGGGCTGGGAGTTCGATCCCCAGGCCTGAGTGTGGAGGCATGAGCCCATAATCCCAGCACTTGGGAGGCTGCAAACAGGAGTAGCACTGTGAGTCCTGTCTATACAGTGAGACCCTGTACACCCATCCTAAATACAAGAAAAAAGAAATATTGAAAAGATAGAATAATCTAACATCTAAATTTCACTTTTTTGTGGATCATTTATAATAGAACGAAAATATCTTCCTTTCACTTTTTTTTAAGTTGAAAATTTCTTAGTCTTCTAAGTATGCACCATTTCTAATGTCTTATCAATTATTATTATACTCTCTAAAATACTTTTTTTAAAAAAATTGAAAAAGATAAGAAATAAATATCTTAATTTCAAAAGAGATAAGTCTGGATAGCAAAATCTTGGAAACAACCAAGATGTCCATCACATGAGGAATGGTTGAAAAAGATGTGGTATTTCTATATAATGGAGTATTACTCAGCTATTAAGAATGATAAGTTTGAAGCATTTATACTGAAGTGGATGCCACTTGAACATATACTCATAAGTGAAATAAACCAGACA
>PVKA01048655.1:0-13667 GCA_004027165.1 Ctenomys sociabilis
ATATATATATATATATATATATATATATATATATATATATATATATATATATATATATAAGTTCTAAAGCATAATTTTATAATGTCTATGAAAAAAATACCATCATTACAGTAATTGCAAACTTTTTTTAAACAAATTTAGTACAGGATATGCAGAGTGTCCCTACACTGATCAGACTTGTAGTGATCCTCCTGTTTTCATGCTGGGATTACAGGAGAACACCACCATGCCCAGTTGAACAACTACTTTGAAGATAACAACACTGTTGTTCTTTAATCATCTTATTTCAAAATTCTGTATCATATTTAATGTTTCATTATTTTTATTCTCTTTAAAATAAAAAGCTATAATCACTCTATGTTTACTTTACCTTTTATTAATGTGAATAATATCAAATACCATCATTACAGTAATTGCAATAATGCTCATCACACAACACTGTAGTAGTATAGTGTGCTCTAGTCTTCATAGTGGAAAGTGAAAGCTTCCCAAGGTGTATTCAGGTATCCCAAAGATAAAACTTTATGGAATTATAGCCAATGGAATCAGTTGTCATGGTCTCAGTGAGGTGAAGTGTGGATGAGACTCTCCTCTCTCCTGCAGGTGAACCATAGACTATGCCAGTGGTCAGAGAAGGCATGGAGCTGGGGTTCCTGAGCCACAAGAGATGAAAGGATTCATCCAACAGACCCTTGGGATAAATGTGGGAGAGCCCTGGACCTCTGGTTACATATGCCCCATAGGTTCCATAGGTTGAGGGGCAGTTGATGCTGGGGTCTGTGTCATGAGAAATCATGGACTTGAGATTTTGAGTAGAAAAGAAACATTTTTTAGCTCTTTTTGTGTGACTGCAACTAAGACTCTAAAAAGTGTTATACACTTCCACGGAGTTTCAAGACAGAGAATACATTTTTCAGGTCCAAGAGACAAGCACAAATGGCACAATAAACCATGGGCCCGAGAATCTATGCTTTCAAGTCTATGGACTATTGAGGAGACCTTTCCTTGGGCTATACAGGGCATGTGAAGTTAATGTGTGGTATCCATATTTCTTGGAATTGTAGGACACGAAGAGGAAGTCATGCAGAGGACACAAGGTCTTGTGGGCTTGATATCTACAGTCCTGAAGCTTCAGGTTATTGCTGTGGAAGTCCCTAGGTCATGTGAGGCAATCTAGTGGAAATGAAGAATGACAATGAGAGCCATGTCCTGGATCTATAGGACATGAATGAGACTTTTCTCTGGTTCTTAGAAACAAATGTAAGTGATACCAGAGCTGTTAAAACCTTAAGAATATAACTTGGAAAGGCATCCTTCCTAGCTCACGCTGGGTGAACAAAGATAGTGACATGACTTGAAGACACCAGTAGCTGCATTACTGGAGCTGTCTACCGTCAGCAATACTTCCCCAGGTCCTGATGAATATGAGGCCAAGGTTTTGCAATATTCCCCAGGATCAAGAACTAGAGACTAGGCGGAGTTGTCTTACTTAGGTCCCAGAGAGCAAGCATGGGTGGATCTCAGATCTGGAGCTACAGCAGCTACTGGTACTGCAGGACTTTGAGAAGACTATGGCTAGTGAGGTATGCACCAGGCACAGGCTTCTGGTGATTTTAGTGGATGTGGCTGCTATTGGTTCCTAAAGCAAAATGGAGTCCAATAAGATGGCTGTTACATAGTTTAAATTCTAAGCACTAGGCACAGCCCAAAGTGAGTCCCCCCTTTAGAATGGAGCAGTTACTCTAAGACCAGCCAACAGCCAAAAAGTGAATCTGAAGCCAGTGGGCACCATGGTATTCTTGTGCTGTTAGGGTTGCCAGCCTGTTGGTATGGATAGGGTCAGGAGCACTTTCTTACTTACATTTTTCTAGCAGAGGGGGGCTCCTTGATCAAAGAGCTTCAACTGACATTGTAGTTTACTTTGTTTTCACTTCTAGGTACCTTGTTATCACTCCAGGCTGACTAGACTCCCTATCACTGCCTTGCTGATTTCCACAGTTCTGCCTCAATTACTATTCCAGAAAAACAAATTTCCCTCTGTTGCCCTGGTTCTTCTCTGTGGCGGAATTGTGGACAGGGCACCTCTTCTCAACAATCTTGACTAGTATACCCTAAGTACTATTTTAAAGCATGTGTAAAACTAAATAATTCTGAAATCCTAATAGTATCAGAATTCAAGAGCCCTCTTGCTTTAAATTAGCAAATAATAGAACCAAATCATATCATTTCAACTTTTATCACATTTCCATGTTAATTATTTAGGAGTATTTTATCGAGAATTCTTTCATTTGCCACAATTTTATTTTTATTTCTATAACATAACATCTTACACTCAACTGTTCATATTTTCTTGAGATTTCCTTCTACCATTTCCCCATGTATTAGGATAGCGAAGAAATAATTTTCTCCCAAATATATCTAAGACAAAGTAATTACAACACAAAACCCAACTACAAAACAGAAAACATTATTTTAAACCAGAGATTGCATATTACTGTATACACAGTCACCAGGGCAAGGGTGACTTCACACTGCCCAGATCGTGTGTCTTTCCTGTCTCACAGTAAACTTCACTGCAGAGCCCAGTCTAGTGCATTAGCTGAGCTGGGACTGTATGGACATAACAGGAGTTTACTTCCCACTCATAGAAATGTCTAAATAGAACTCTGTAATTGGAGAATGGCTCTTCCTTGGGCAGCAGGTCAGAGACCGAGGGCTCTTACAGAGATTTATTCTAAGGAGACCATGTTCTTCTGCATCCATCCAGAGGAAGGTCAAAAGGTTGCGATCAGGTTGGCAGTTCTTATGGATCACATGCAGGACACAGTTTTCTTTCATCTTCCATTAGCTAGAATGCAACCATGCAACCACGCCTACTTGCAAGGGAATCTTAAAAATGCAGCCTAAATGCACCTGGTCCATCAAAAAATGTATGCACACTTTATGGAAAGAAAAATAATAAAGGTACAGAAGCTAATGACCACTAGTTTGAGAACCTCTGTTAATTATAGAGGCCAAAAATAACTTGTTAAAATACTATAGAACTTTTTCTTTTTATGAAGTACCTACAGTTTAAGACAAACCCTATAGGTTCAGGAAGACAATGAGTGTAGGTTTGGTGAAACACTAACCATTTTCAAAAGGAAGAGCAGTTAGTTCTCTGCACTAAGCTGTCCCTCCTGGGAAGCAACAATTTATAGAGCTGACAGTTCCTCTCAACGCAGACAACATTCTACATAGTTACAGAATATTCATTCTAGAACAGGATCTTAATTTACATTTGATAATCTCATTTTTGTAATTGTGAAAACTCCACAGGTTACCAAATTTATAAATACCTATTCCCAAAGATGTGAATTTTGCTCTTGTATCTAATGAACAAAATAATGCCAACTCCCAGGAATACTGACACTCAGTTTTGGGTATTTCCCTCATAATTTATTTATATGCATGGGCATGTTTAACTCTGCATTATTCATAATTAATGGGTAATAACATAGTTTCTTCTTTGAGAAAAAAGCTTTGTGTTTCCTTTATAAGTAATTCAGTAATTTTTCAGCAAAACTTAGCATAAACTAAGTTTTCTGATGCTAGGATGCAGGAATGAATCTGAGACAAGGCTCATAGTGCTTTTTCATTAGAGAATAACCTCAGGAAATTTATGTGTACATAGAATTTAAAGTTAGTACAATCATTTGTAAAAGGAAAATAATCATAGAAGTGATATGTGCATTGCAACTGAGATGACTAAAATCAATTTGCTACAGCAAACACATTCTAACAAATATCATAATTTCCTATAAGAACAGATATTGAATAAATACAAGACCCATAATAAGAACATAATCCATTTTTGCAGTAATTGTAGCCTCAAGGTTAACAGTTACATTCCATAAGAAATAGCAATAAAATACTACACTTAAACATCAGAAAGTTTTTCAGAGGTTATGGTCATTCTTAGCAACTGTACTGCCTATAAACTTAATCATATATCTTGAAGGTCTAGATTATACTTTTTTTACCAGTCCAATGCTTTGCATTCTCCAAAGTACTTAGGTTTAACTCTCTTATTCTAAGTTCTTATTACTGTAATTATGGCTTATGGTCAGTGGTTTCAATATAGAATTTTTGTAATCACTGAATACAGAATTATGGGCTTCTCATTTTCTATTTTTATACACTCACTTAGAAAATATCACTAAGACATAAGATCATCAAATGTAAATTAAGATCCCATTCTAGAATAATACTGATTGTAATCTTGTAGAAAGTTGTCTTCACTGAGAGGAACAGGCAGCTCTGTAAATTCTTGTGTTGTCTGATAGTGACAATTACTGAACAGTATACTGAGTACTTTAATAAACAAGAGAGGTATTTGTTGAAAATCCAAAACAAAGCTATTTATTCACTTTATTTATGATTATATTCATAAATATATGAGCCCTTTTCAGAGTGTGTGTGCATGCATGCATGCATGCATGCGTGTGTGTGTGTGTGTGTGTGTGTGTCTGTCTGTCTGTCTGTCTGTCTGTTTGTCTGTCTGTCACCATCAATTACAACATCTGAACCAAATCTAGGGTAAGGTCCTTCTGTCTCAACAGTTGACTACAATATGGATATAAAAAGTGACCACTAAAATGTTGACCAATGTTTCAAGGATTTCTTTAGAAAATGAATATCCTTAGTACATTCAAAACATGCTTTAGAATTCAAATAATCTTCCTGGGCAATGTTTCTTTGTATATTGAAAGCAGAGGCCACTCACAAACAGAAAAATGGCCTCTCTCTTCATCTCTCCTCTCCTGTCTTTTCCTCTACCTTTTTCTTCTTACTTTCTACCCAGCTTCAGAAATAGAAACTTCTTGCTCCTCTTTAGCTCCCTGGTGACTCACTTCAAGTCAGCCTTCAGGATCACTCTTTACTTTCATCCAGCCTTATAGTACCCTCCATTCCTACCTCACCTCTACCCCATGCACCAGCCACCTACCTGACCAGGAAGAGGATGAATTAAAGCCCATAGTCAAGCTACAAGGAATCCCTGATGAGAGGGACAGCAGGGTTTCTGGGCTGAGATTGCTGCCTTTCTCCAAGTCCTCTGGTAGGAGGAATGTCAGATAGTGCGAGCTGCTGAGTATTCACCTGAAGCTCACAGTGCTCATTTGTGCTTCTTATTAACATAATTTTTCAATGTTTTCTTTGTGAAAAATGAGTGCCTACATTGAAAATTTATAAGTAATATTGAGTCCCAAACAAAAAAACTAAGTGACTAGTGAAAACATTCTAAATCCTTGAAGAGAAAAGCAGCTGAGGTACTGCCTTTGCTTGATGGAGATGAGAAGGCTTTGAAACTAGTTGGGGCTCATGGTGTGCAGCTGGTGAGTGAAGCCTGAGGTCCTCTCCACTGGTGGGACTCAGGGCCTGGAGACATGCAAGAACACCAGAGCCATACTGGGCCCCTGGGTGAGGTGCACACTCTGGACAGGCAGGACTAGAGCTATGGAAGTGTCTCACGCAGCAGTAACAATGGAGCTCACAGTGGTAAGTTAGGGGAAGCAGTGTTGTGCTTGGGGATAAAGCCTGGAGGAACAGAATAGGGCAAGCAGGGCTTCTCCCTTCTCATTTCTTGTATTTTCTCCTTCTTTTTGTTTTTCTTTTCTAAATGACTGGGGAGAACTGCAGCCTCAGAAAACTAATTCCATCCCTGAAATCCAGAGACAGCAGTCTGGGCCAGAGTGCACATTTCTGGGCTCTGACTTGGACCTGCCATGAAAGTACAGACACTAGATGAAAGACACTAGACGAATTTCACCACTTTCATTTTTCTCTGTCTGATTGGCTTTCTTCTTGGTAATCATCTGGAGTAGAGCTTTGATTTCATTTGTTTTGTTTTTCTTTTTCTTTCTTTCTTTCTATTTTTTGGGTCTGGCTTTATTGTTACATTTTGTTCACTTCTTTTTCCCTTTATTTTCTCTCTGTTTTGTGCTCTTACTGTTTTTTTGTTTTGTTTTTGGTGTGTAAGGATATTTTTGTTTACTTCCGTCTTATTTTCTTTTCCCTTTTTTCTTCATCCTTTTGTCTCTCATTCATAATATAGATTGATAACCTGTCTTTTTTATTTTATTTTACTGATCCTCTTCTCTTTCATCAAGTGAGTAAACATCATCTGTTCTCTTTCTGGTTCACTTTGAAATTCCTAGGCTTTCCCCTCCAGGCTTTCTTTCCTGTGACCCACAATTATCCAAAACCTGGATGATCATCCTGTGCCCTCCAGCCTTGCTCCTACTTACTATACTTAGCCTCATGCACCTCTGCTTCCTTTTCTCTAACCACATGAATCCCACACACAACAAAATAAAATCACTACTAAATAGAAAATCATTGCATATAAATCCCTAGTATAAGTGCAATTACATTACAGTTTGTAGATTTTTCCTCCTGTGATTATAGATATCAGGCTAATAATTACTACAGTTTGTCAATTGTCAGGCTGTACTTGAATCTATTGTTATTGCCAGTTGAACTATTTAACTAAAATGTGATACATAATAATCTAGCCCACCCCCATGTATAATGGTACTAATTGTAAATGGTCGTAGTCATCATTATATTCCAATACCAAAAGAATGGGCCCTCAGTCAAATAGGAACTACTTAGTCTTAGTATATTGGAAAGTTAAGTTATTGGGATAGACATAAAAACCAAGGACCACCTATATCTAGAAGACTTATGGAAGTGCACACACTTCTTAGGAAATTCTGAACACAAGTGGTAAGGCTATTTGATATAAAAATCTACAAGTATCAACACAACACCAAAGACAAAATAACATGGAGAATAGAAAAGGACAACATGAAGAAGCAAAATGAAACTCCAAATGTCTGATCCACACAGAACAAATTCAGAGCATAAAGAGATAGATAAAATCATAAACCAAGGGGCTGGGGAGATAGCTCTGGGGTCTAAGTGCCTGCCTTGGAAGCACAAGGACCTGAGTTCAATCCCATGTACCGCATCCCTTGCTGGGCAACAAAACCAGGTGTGTTGGCACATTCCTGTAATCTGGGGAGGCTGAGACATGAGGATCACTATGTGTCTGAGCTGCATAGTGAGACACCAAACCAGATAAATAAATAAATGAAAAAAAAAATCACAAACCAAGAAAAAGAGATATCTGAAAGGATAGCAGCAGAAGTGAAAAAAAAAATCAAAGAGAGTATAGAAAAAAATTATTTCCAAGGTACATAACAATGACTATTCAAAATGACAAACATTAAACATTAAAGCAGACACAGATAAATAAATACAGGAGTACAAGGAAACAATCGAAGCCATTAATGCGAACATAGACAAGAAATATAATCAATGAAATACGCAAGCAGACATACAAGAGATGAAAAACTCCACTGAAAGTATACACAGCAGGCTGAAGGAAACCATGGACAGAATATCAGAACTAGGAAACAGGAACGTGACTAGTGACCAGGAAAATCAAGATACCTTTAAAATAGCAGGAAAAAATAGCAGGAAAAATCAGTCTACCAGTTATAGAATGAAGCGAAGAATGATATAATATTGATTGGAACCAGTGAGAAAGCTGACAGTTCAAAAACTATTAAAAATTTCTTCACAGAAATAGTGGCAGAAATTTTCTCAAACATGGATAAAGAATTTGACAAAACACTAAATAAACCATATAGAGCTCCCAATAGTCATGACCAAAATAAATCTGTGCCAAGGCATAAATAATCAAGATTCCATTCCTAGTATCCCCCCAAAATTTGAGAAATGGGCACAAAACAAATATTATATTGAATATAATATATGTTATGCCATACTATTATATTGTAAGTAGCTAGAACAAAGAAACATATCACCTTAAAGGAAAGCTCATCAGAACCACCAGATTTCTCAACACAATCCTTGATCTCAATGAGTTTGTAGTGCACTTTTTCATTCTCTACAGGGAAACAATCTTCAACCCATATTGATGTACCCTATTTTAAAAACTATTTTTCAAAATTGATGGAGAAATAAGATACTACCATTAGAAAGAACAAGTGAAGAAATTTATGGCCATTAAGCCATCTCTACAGAATGCTCTGAAAGGCATAATAGAAAAGGATAAGGGATACTACGCACATGCCAACACTAATATTAAGAATTTAACAGAGAAGAAGTATAGGAAACAAACAATGGGAAAACAACATGAAAAAGAAAAACTACTCATTAGTTATAATCATGGTATAAATGGTCTCCAATCACCAATAAGAAGAAGCAAGCTAGTGGCATGAATCAAGAAGCAAGATCCATTGGTCTTGACCATCCAGCAGAAAAGCATAGAAATGAAGTATAGGAAGTGAAGGCCATATTATTATGCTGAGCTATAGAAGACTCAGGCCAACAACTTCTGACATTGCCAGACATACGGAAAACTGAATACTATTATGGACTACTGGACCATTGTGGAGTATTTTGCTGAATTCACACACCTATAACATTTAAATGGCAAGACTAAACAAGGGGAGGGGATGCAAATGAATGATCATTTTGTATTTGTGTGTTCAGAGAGGTTGGGACGGATGTACAGCTGCATTCTCTTAGTACAATGTTTGTAAGGATCTGCTCCGATAGTGTTTGTGGATAGAATGACATGCCTGCATCTTGTGCAGCAGATGACCACTGCGAGAACAGTATGTGGTGTACTGATTGTTGAATCTGTCCTACTTGTTTGATTTGGGGCTGTCTCATTGCTATTTGTTTTTCAGTGAAACTATGGAAAAAGAGAAGCAAGATCCAATAATATGTTGCATTCAAGAAACATATGTAACAACAACAACAACAACAAAAAAAAAAACCCTCAAAGAGTAAAAGTCAAAGGATGGAAGACAATTCTTCATGCTACAGGAATCCAGAACAAAGCAGGTATATTCTATTTTCAAATAATGCAAACTTTAAGCCAAAACTGTTCAACAGACAAAGAAGATTACTATCCACTTGTTAAGGGAAAACTCCAATAAGCAGACATAACAACCTTAAATATTTATGCGTCAAACACAGGTTCACCAAACTACATAAAAAAATATTAACTGACATGAGAAACCAAATAAGCAGTAACACAGTTGTAGTGGTGGACCTTAATACTCTCCTCTCACAAACAGATAGAACAACTAGATAAGAAAATCAACAACGAAATACAGAAATTAAATGAATAAGTGAACTTAGTAGATGTCAACAGAGTTTTCTATCCCAAAACATGGGAATACACATTCTTCTCAGTTACACCTGGGGCATTCTCAAAATAGAACATATATTAGCTAATAAAACATGTGTAAGTAAATGTAGAGGAATTGAAATCATCTCATGGATGTTACCACAGCACAATGAAACTTGAAATCATTGACAAAAGAATCACAAAAAATTCAGAAAAATAATCCAAATGCTAGTGGGTTGTCTGCTGGACTGGCAATGTCAGAAGTTGTTGACTTTGAGCCCTTTACAGCTCAGCATATTAATATGGCTTTACTTTTCATACCTCATTGTTATACTTTTCTGCTGGATGGTTAAGACCAAGATAAAGCAAGACCTATATAACAAGAAATGTAACTTGTATCTGACAAGGTCAGTCAAATCCCCTCAGGATTTACCCTGAAACCCTGTACCTCAATTTGTAGATCCTTTGTCAGTGTCAGCCATGTGGATGAGTCACAGCCATTGCTTGACCAATTGGCTCTCTATGAAAGCCTGAGAGAATGTTTTCACACACCCACAATATTTGTATGACAATGGAACACCCATCTCTGACAAAACTAAATAAAAAAGGGGGATATAAATGAAAGACCATTTTGTAGTAAATATACATATATATATATGTGTGTGTGTGTGTGTGTATAATATATATGTATATGCAAATTAGTTATTTTAGATATACAGCTACTTTCTCTTAATTCAATGAGAAGAAATATTTGCATTAATAGTGCTTAGACAAGATATCATGAATACATCTTATAGTATGAATAACCACTATGAAGACAACAGTATGAAATATATTGATTATTGTAACTGTCCTACTGACCTATTTTGAAATTGTCTCATTGGTATTTCTTTCTCAATAAAATAAATTTAAAAACAGAATCATAAAAATACATAAAAACTGAAAATTAAACAACATACTTCTGAATACCTCTGGATCACATAAGACATTAAAGATGAAATTATAGAGTATATATATTAAATGATACTGTTGATACAATGTATCAAAACATATGGGACTCAATGCAAACAGTCCCACAAGGGAAATTTATAACAATGAACTCACACATAAGGAAAACAGAATGAACTTAAATAAAAAACCTTAATGTTGAACCTCAAACTTATAGAAAAAGAACAAATAAAGTTCAAAGTTTATATGAGGGAGGAAATTATAAAATAAGAGCAGAAATTAATGTAATAGAGACTAAGATAGCAATATAAAAAAATCAATGAATTGAAAAGTTGATTCTTTGAAAGAATAAATATTATAGATAAACCATTAGCCAACCTCAACAAAAAAGAGAAATGAAAAATGTAAATTAAAGTAATTAGAAATTAAAATGTGGAAATCACAATGGGTTGCACAGAAAGCCAATAGATGATGCATGCTTACTAAGAGAATTGATATTCTAATAAGATGGGGACACAGAAGAGACAGATAGATTCTTGGACACAATCAAATTGCCAATACTAGATCAAGAAGACATAAAATTTCTGAATAACCTGATACAAGCCAATGAGATTGAAAATATAATTAAAAATTTACCAAGAAAGGAAAGCCCAGGGATTAATAGATTTGCTGTTGAATTCTACAAGAAATATAAAGAACAAATGCTACTAATACTGATACTTTTTAAAGAAACTAAGAGGCAAACAGTCCTTCCAAAATCATTTCTAGAAGCAAACATTATCCTCATTTCTAAACCAGGGAAGAGCACGACCAGAAAAGAAAACTACAAACCAATCTCCATAATGAACACAGATGAAAATATCTTTAATAAGATACTAGCATACAGCTTGCAGCAACTCTTCATATATCACGATGAACTATGTTAGTAACAAAAGCAATACATAAACCAATAAATTTAATGTACTATATGGAAAGAACCAAAGACAAAAATCACATGATCATCTCAATAGATTCCAAAAAAGCATGAACAAAGTCTAATACCCATTCAAGATAAAAATCCTACAGAAAATTGGAACAGTCTTTCCCTCAGTCTGATTAACAACGGTTGACATATTATCTATTAAAGGCATCTATGAGAAACAAATACCTAACATCATATTAAATAATAAAAAACTTAAAGTCTGTAGTATAACATGAAGTCCAGGATATTAATGCCTACTGCCTCGCCTTTGTTGCCCAGGATTGCCTTTGCTATTCTAAGTCTTTTATGGTTCCAAATAAATTTTAAGAATATTTTCTATACATCTGTGAGGTATATTTGTGGTATTTTGCTAGGAAGTGCATTGAATCTGTATAATAGTTTTGGAAGTATGGCCAGTTTCTCAATGATGGTTTTTCCTATCCAGAAGCAGGGAATATCTTTCTATTATCTGAGATCCTCTTCAGTCTCTTTTATCAGAGTACTATAATGTTCATTGTATTATTATCTTAGATTAATTCCTAGGTAATTCATTCTTCGGGGTGCTATTGCGAAGGGTGTTGTTTAACTAACTTCTCTCTCAGTGTGTTTGTTATCTGTATATAGGAATGATATTGATTTTTGGGTACTGACTTTGTAACCTGCTATGCTACTGAATTTGTCTATTAATTCTAGGAGCTTCTTGGTGGAGACTTTTGGGTCCTCAAAGTAGAGTCATGTCATCTGCAAATAATGATTCAATCATATGTCCAGTCTTTCATAACTATATCTGCTAATCTGAGCCATAAATCTGATGATAAAAATAGATAATATATCAAAAATTGTTAATCAGCAGTTCCTGTTTTGAAAATCTATAATATATATATATTATTGCATGTCACCCTGTTTCCATCTTTGTTATTGCTTTTGTTTTTACTCCTCAAAATAAGATAAAATTATAACAGTAAATAAATAAATCAGGAACAGAAATGGAACTAGACAATAATATATCAAGAGATTTATGGCTAGCTTTCTCTTTCACTATATCAGCAAGTTATTATTTACATAAGCCCAAATAAAAGTGATTTTACAAGAAAAAAATAGAAGAAGAAAACAAAAACAAAATAATGACAGTTTTCACCCTGAAGTCAGGAAGAAGACAAGGATATCCATTATCACCGCTCCTATTCAGTATAGTTCTATAAACACTAGCCTTAGCAATTAGACAAGAGAAAAAAGTAAAACAAGTCAAGAAAGGAAAAAGTTAAATTACTTTTTGCCGATAACATGCTAATCTATATAGAATACCCCAAACTTCCACCAAAAAATTTAAATTTAATATTCAAATTCAGTAGTGTAGTGAGATACAAAGTCAACACTCAAATATCAATAGCATTCCTTTACACAAACAACAAATTCACAGAAAAATTAAGGAAAATACAACCTTCACAATAGCATCTAAAATAGTTAAATATTTTGGAACCAATCTAAAAAATATGTATAATTAAAATTACAGTACCCAAAAGAAGATCAAAGAGAATTTCAGAAAATGGAAAGCTATCCCTTGCTCTTGAATAGGAAGAACCAACATAGGGAAAATGGCCATACTCGCAAAACTGTTATACAGAGTTAATGTAATCCCAATGAAATGCCACTTCGTGTCACACAAATCTAGGGAAAACATCCTGCTCCATCCCGCCAGGGCCCGCCCAGCCCCTCAGACCGGCCAGAGACAGCACGGCCGACTCCACCATCATGCTCCATCCCGCCCGCGCCCGCCCAGCCCCTGAGACCAGCCAGAGACAGCGCGGCCGACTCTGCAATCCTGCTGCATCCCGCCCGCGTCCGCCCAGCCCCTGAGACTGGCCAGAGACAGTGGCTGACTCCAGAGGCCTCCTGGATCCCACGCCAAGCTCTCCCAGTGAGAGCGAATTTACAGGACTCACCAGGCTTCCCAGATCAGTGAGAGTATGGTGAGTCTGAGGGAGAGCCTTTGGCTTCTTCCCACACGCGCTTCGCGGATAACTGTCCCCAGCCCCTCCAAGACAGTGACTGGCCTGAAACCTCAGGACCCACTCACCAACACCTCCCCGGATCCCCTGACCTAAAGCCCACTGATTGAGTGGGAATTTCCCCGATTCTCTGGGCATCAAAGGTCAGTGAGTATAGAACCTCAGGCCCGTCGTGCCTGAGATATATTTCCCAGGGATTAAGCTGCCCATCACCTCCCGTGGCCGGGTGACAGCTCCAGGCACACTGTGCCAGAGAAACACTTCCAGGTGATTACTGGTCCCACCCCACAGCCCCAGACCCAGTGCAGGTCGGCCTGGAGTGAGAACTCCTAGCCTGCCACACCGTAGGGACATTTCTCAGCAATCCACGGTCCCACGCTACGGACCGAAACACAGCACAGCCTGGCCTGTGAGTGAGGGCTCCAGGCCCACTGCACCAGAGGGACCTTTCCCAGCCTTCTTGGGTTACGGCCTGTAGACCCGGACCCAGCACAAGCTGGCTGGCTCAGTACAGCCTACTCAGTGAATAAGATCATCC
>PVKA01048656.1:0-13668 GCA_004027165.1 Ctenomys sociabilis
TGTATAATTAAGATGTGATATAAGTTAGGTCATCGGGCTATCTTAATATTACATCTCAATCTATTTTGCTTTTCCTCTTCACCCTCCTCTTCCCTCCATGTCTACAGCTCCTTTCCATTTGCTAAATATCTGTCCGTTTTATTTGTCCTTTCCTCTACTCTCTAAATTATTTATACTTTGTGTTACTTAAATATCTAATAGGCCTTGTAATATTCGAAGTGTACTCCATCTCACTTTACACAATTCTATCAAGGCAAGAAAATCCTTGATATTGTGTGTTGATTTACCTAGATGTAGGAAAACTAGGCCATCTCCACAGAGACTTCTGAGTTTTGGTCTAGGAATCGGAGTCATAGACCCAAGTTGCAGTATCTCCGGTGCTGTTGCTCACAGAGCTGGAGTCAAAAGTAGCGTGATCCTGTAATGCCAATAAAACTGACAAATTGTCCTATTAATCTGTTGTGCCTGATCCATGATTCATGGGGCACTTTAAGACATGCTTCCTGTCATCATAACTCACAATTGACCATCTGCACCAAGCACATTGAAATCTGTCACTGTTCCTAAGGTTCAGGGTGATACTTCTGGTACGATCACACACACACACACACACACACACACACATGCACACACACACACATGCATGCACAAGTGTGTGTGATGAATTTCTATGTCTTAGAATCCATTATGATGCAGTGAGAATCACAGTAAAGGAAGCACTTAGGAAATCACAGGTGATGGTTCTGCAGTGGCCAGCCTTTTCGTGCAGGACAGAGTGCTACTTTACACACAACACCTCAGGGCCTGCAGGTTCCTTAGAGGTACAGACAACGAGGACAAAATCTCTGCAACTGCAAAGTGTGCCCAGAGCCACAAGCATGAGTACAATCCAGACCTGTGGATCAAAGACAGGACATGATGCCTAGAGTTAGGTAGTTGGTTAGAGAAATAAGATATTAAAGTCACCCATGTGGAAGCAACCGCAGGACTCTAGCTCACTCTTCACACTGTAGTGAGTGTAAAAGAGATCAGAAATGGAACTCTTCTAGCGTTCCACAAGGAGCGGAGTTCAAACCCAAGCTTGTCAAACCATGGAGGCCTTAGCCACTGTGGTTTACTACTATAAGCTGCCTGAATATTCAGTTTACAGCAAGTATTATTATTTCCTTAGTTCTGTACAGACTAACTATATGCATCACCTTTTTTTAAGGCTTCCTGTTAGTGACCAGCTATACAATTAGTAGAAAATAATCTTCCGTGCCTGGCATAAGGTGCCTTTCACTTGGCAGCCTGATCTACACGCCCACCACACACTAGTTCTCATGCCCATCTGCTGCTTGCTGTTGGGTCTCATTGAAAGTCCTCTCCTCAGGGACTCTTCTGTTACACCAGGGAAGAGTTAGTTCAATGCTTTATGCTTTCTTTCTATCATATATTTGGTTGTTCATCACCCCCATCAGTCTTGTAATCACGAGAAAATTGGTTTTCTTTCCTTTTCTTTGCAAATAATGAAGATATATTCTGCCTTTCTCACCACTGTATCCCAAGAGCCTGGATCAAGGAGTGGACATGTGAAGTGCTAAAAGAATATGGGTTGTGGGAAAAAACATGTGAGTGTAAGATGGAAGACTGATGACAAAGCTAGCACCAAGACCAATGCAGTACCCAAGGCTCCTGTCTTTAACACACTGCACTTATTTCAGGATTCTAGGCCATTTCCTGGAATGCCAAGAGGACGCAGGAATCTGTCTTTCCAGTGTGGAGATCTGTCCTCACACGATGCTTTTCTAGGTAGCTTACTCAGGTACGTATTTATTGCCTATGTTGAGGCATGTCTTATGTCTAGTTTCAGCAACAAAGAACAGGCACTGAAGCTTTGAAGTGCTTGTTTTTTTAATAGGACTATATTGTATATAAGCTCAAGAGCTAGAAGCGTGCATGAAACCTCAACTCTTCTCTCATTCCACATCAAAGGCAGGTGCCATGCATGACAGATGTGATAACTGGGCTGGTCCAAGTGCCAGCTCTTGTGGTTCTTGCTTGTGAGGCCTTCATGGGACACCCCATGCACTCCCAGAATAGTTCCGTTTTCCAGAACTATGATTTTATCTAGACTTTATGTGAAATGAGTAACTTGTAGCTAATCTCAAAGCCCAGGCCTTTAACCACTGTAAATTTCTGCTTCTAGCTATTCTTAAATCTTCAAGAATATGAGAATGCAGTGGCTTTGTGCACAATCTGTCATAATCTTGTTTGCTGAAAGACAACTTAATTTGCCACAATCTAACTGAATCCAAACCTCATGTCAAGGCAATAGAATAAGAGCTCCCTCCTAATAGTGCTCCTGCTTAAGGCAAATGAATTGTTCAGATATGAAATTAGAAGTGCACACTCAAAGCGAACGAAGGCTGGAGCATGCACTGCTATAACATTGATTTTAAAAATAACATTGATTTCAATTATGTCTTAACCTTCAGCAAGATGATGTGACATTATACTCCTCTGTAGCCAACTCTTATTTTTATTCCTGTTGTTAAATATGAGCTTTGTTGTGCTCCATCGATCCTTGCATATATTCTGCTGTTTACAGCTTTGATAATCTTTGTGTAATCTGCAGGAGTAATTGGATGCCTACAAATGTGGCTGAATTTGCAGCATCCTTGAGATCAAAAGCAAAAGCAAGACAGAGAGAGAGAGAGAGAGAATTTGGAGCAAAGCAAGATCCCCAGACCGAGAAACTTCCTTTGTTCTCCAGCTAAGATTGACCTTTTACATATATGTATGTATGTATATATATATATATATATATATATATATATATATGTATGTATGTATTTCTATATGATAAGTTGCAGTTTTATTTATTTAGTTGGGTTTTTTTTGGTACTTTTACAGAAGGGTGTATAGGGTTTGCTGCACGCCATCACATCCACGTGGTTCATAATGATTTACTCCTAGCTATTGTTGCAAATTGCATGGTCTACTAACTAGAATGTAAACTGTCAGGTATCTAAGAACAGCAGAGAAGAAATCAAGCATAGACAAAAGCACGTGCTGGGTTGGAGGGCCCTCTCATAGAACACGGTCCACACAGCTTGTGGCAAATTGTATACAAGGCTCAGTCAGAGCAGAGTGAGAGGTGGCTGGTTTCCTGTGCTACTTTCCCAGGATGCCACCATTGGCTTGACTTTGGTCTGACAGATCTAGTTTAATTCTTTGTTTTATTCCCCTTGTTTGTTCTGATTTTTTTATTTTTAAAGAGAAGGCAAACATACTAAAAAAAAAATATTAGAAACAATATGGAATTTCACTAAACAAAATGATAGGAATTCAACTATGGTTATTATATTGCACATGCTTATCCTTAATTGTTCAGGTTATCAGATATACACTGTAAGATTGGTCAAAAAGTATTAAAAAAAAGCCAGAGAAAAAAATTTAAGCATTAATGGCTCCATTCAGTAGACCAGTAGAAATCAGTACAATTATCCAAGCTATTCCGTGTTTATACACTCATATTTCCTTTCTTCTTCTTTCTTTTCTCCTCTCCCTCATCCCAGTTGTTCCTTCTCTTTCAATAGTTTCCTTCCATTTTACAGTAATAATTGTACCTTTCACATCCTATTTACTTTTTTAGGTCCTTACACTAGGGAGGCAATATAATATCTACACATGCATGTCTGACTTATTTTACTTATGAGTATGGTCTTTTGTTGCATCCATTTACTTGTAAAGGCCCCCTGTTTATCTTTCCTTATAGATGAGTAGTACTCCATTGTATAAAACCACCATATCTTTTTTTGTCCATTACTCAGATGATGGGCATTTAGGTTGTTTCTAAGCTTTAGCTAATGGAAAACTTTGATCTGTCTAGAATTCGTCTTATTTAAGCCCCAGAATTGTATTGTTTCTGAATACTTTTTGGAGGGGAGAAGAGGCAGGAACTTCAATCCTGGGCCTCTCACATGCCAATGGTCCATTGACCTGAAGTGCAGCTCCTGTACTTGAACATTTTCAACCTTGTGGTAAGCTTTAATTCTCTGGCAGTCATTTAGAATGTCATCTTCAGTAAGGACTCATTTATTTCTTCATGATGGGGTAATAAAACCAATTTCACCTCTTTTTATGTATTCACTGCAGTATTGTTAATTAATATTCCTATGTCGATTTTTAAAAATTTTCCTTTTGAACCAGTTATACCGGCCTATTCCCTCATGAGTTGAATGGAATATTTTAAAACATGTTCATCTCACGTCTGTATGCATGACATGATTCTAATCTGCTTGAAAGCATCCTTTCACTCTTCTGCAAACTTCCAATAACATTCCAGTGCTTTCACTTACTGGGGCCAGGTGTAGTAGCAGATGACAAGGAGCAAAGAGAAATCCCCAAACAAGAGGCCGAGTGCAAAGGAACAAGGAAGCTTTTATTACAGGCTTGCAGCTGACTGATGCTCCAGCACTCAGTCAGGACTCCCAAAATTGTAAGGACCTGCCTGAACTTTTCTTTTAGAGTCTATGCCTCTTATGTTTCCATAGTAACCATATTATCCCATTTTTAGAAATTTTACAAGAATGTTTTCATTTCTTAGACACTGTTGACCATCTATTTGCCATGAGGTAGTGTGGGTTAATGTTTGCTTTCTTCCCCAAGTAGTTCTAACTATTTGTTTCTATTTACTTATTTTTGTATTTAGGACAGGGTGGACAAGGTACAGGGTTTCATTGCATAGATCAAACTCGTAGTGATCCTCCTGTTTACAGCCTCCCAAGTGCTGGGATTACAGGCAAATGCTACCACACCCAGTCTCCATCACCATCTAAGTGTACCCTGGGGGTGAGGCTAGCATGGAAGCCTGGTGATCAAACTCCAGGCCTCTGCATCTGCCTAAACAGGCACTTTAATCTGCTGAGCTATTTGGCCAGCCTCTTGTTTCTATTTTATGACCTTAGTTTTGTCAAAGTGACTTTAAGTTTAGCTACATGGGAGGGTATCATGGAGTGAGTTTATTTATAGTACAAGTGAATTTCAGTGACCCTCCTCTAAAAACAGTCTCTTTTACCCCATTACAAGTGCACATTGGACTGGGGAGATAGCTCAGTAGAATAAGTGCTTGCCTGGCAAGCACAGGGTCCTCAGTTCAGTCCCTGGTACAGAAAAAGAAAGTGCAATATCATTGACAGACAATGGTGCCTTATTCCTGACAGTTGAAGGCTAAGATCATGTGTTTGTTCAGTTTGCTATCTAAAGTTAAATTTTAAGTACTAATATAATTTCATTGGCTTTCTAGGTTTTCTTTAGGCTTTTATTTTCTCTGTATGGACTTTGTATTTGATTTAATTTTTTATACTCACAGCCACCAAATCAATCCTAATTGCTGGGATCTGGAGTAAAAATAACTGATTTATATAGTCTTACCATTGAAGATGTCTTTAAGTAAACTAATGACTGATAGATGTCATGTATATTGGGTGAGAAACTTGTTTTCAAAGCTTTTTCCCATATATTTTTTAGTTCAAATCAAGCATTTCATGCCTTGTAGGACTGGAACAGTTCTTTGATGTCTGAACCAATGATTTTTCCCTGTTTCATTGTTTGCACTTAATCTATGAAGATGTCCAAGCAAAAAAAAAACAAGCTCTGCATGTTTCTGTGTCTAAAATTCAGAAGTGCTGTTACCTCTTACTGGATAGTCCAGTCTCTTGGTATTATATAAAATATCATATCATATAATATCATACAAAATATCACATTTTATTATATAAAATGTCATACTATTTGCATATAACCTATGGGTATCAGCGTGTGTGCTTTAAATCAATTTAAGATGGCTATTGTATCTGCTCTAATGTAATGGTATGCAAATAGTTCTTATACTGGACTAAAGAACAGTACATTGAAGAAAAGTCTATACACAGTAAGTACAGACACAATTTTATTTTATTTTCATTTATTTTATTTTTTATCAATGTTATTAAGAAGTAGCAATGAGACCGTTTCAAAATGATTAGTAAGACTGTTTCAATAATTAATACCTTGCATATTGTTGTCTTCTTAGTGGTTATTCATAGTACAAGATGCAGAGATGATATCCTGTCCAAACATTATTAGTACAAATCTTTCTTCTCATTGAATTAAGAGAAAGTAGCTGTATATCTATCCTATTTTGTAGATACAGATAAAAAATAGTCTTTCATTTATATTCCTCTTTTTTTGTTTAGTTTTGTCAGAGATGGGTATTGTATTGACATTTAAATATTGTAGGTGCATAAATTCAGCGAAATAATCCAATATAGTCCAGTAGACTATAATGGTAGTGGATTATTCATATGATGTACATACAATTTTTGATATGGAACTAGCTGAATCTGCAAGTCTTGGACCCAAAGATTTGTGGAGCTTGTTACAGTGTTTTTCTCCATCTGAATGACACTCAGGAAAATGAAAAATAATGCTTGGCATCATCCCACAAGTCTAATTGATTCAGTCTTCAAAGTAGTGAATACTATTCTACAAGCACGACAACACGTCCCATGTTACAACAATTCCCAATTTATAATCCAAATTCTTTCCTGGATCACACAGCCGTTAATTAGGACATTGCCTTAACTACCAAGATTTGGCATCAGAAAACTTCAACTTCAACAGTTGCGACCACTGTTTTACAGAAAGTATAACTTCCTAAATACCAGAATTCCTGCCACCAACTCTAGCTGGTGGATACAGGATCCCAAAAGGGAAGAGGCCAGGAATGTAGCTCAGTGGCACAATGCCAGCATGGGAAACACAAGCCCCTGAGTTTGATACCCAGTACCAAAAAAAAATGGGGCAGGGGAGGACAGTGAGCTCAGTGTGAAGGACTTTCATTGAAAACTAGAAAATTGGGGTCATAAACTCTTCCTCCAAAGCAGAAAATCTTTCCTAATTATTTAATTGATTTTATGACTCAAATCTAATGCAGAAGCAATGCTAATTTTGTGCTGGTCTGTTTTGTTTTGTTTTGTTTACTTGGCTGAACCAGGGATTGAACTCAGGCCCTTGCGCTTGGCAGGGAAGCACTTATTCTGCAGAGCTATCTCTCCAGCCCCTTCTGTTTTGTTTTAAAGGTCTTTCTTCTTTGGTGTCAATAAAAACTCACCAGTTCATAGCTATAAAGCTAGATTGTGTATCGATATAGATAGTTGTGTACACACAACCACATTTCTGTTCAAAGCCTGGAACACGTGCTTGTCTTATTTATGCATTGTTAAGACAGCCTTCTTTTCTTGAGAGGAGGGGCTAGCAAGAATTGAACTCAGGATCTCTGGCTTGGAGGCAGATGCTACTCTGCAGAGCTATATCCCTGGTAAGATTTCTTAAGTACTCACAAACTCAAGCACACAAAGTTATAAGGAGAGGTTTTCACTCTCAAACTTTCTATAATTAATTACAGATCTGGTTCATCCATTAACAATCACAGCTTAGAGACCTGGCAGAACTCCTGAGATAGGACTCCATCCAAGGGAAGTACTTCATTTATCATCCAGAATACAGATTCAGGAACATTTTCCTCTATTCATTTTTACATCAATACAGAAATCACGCAAAGATTCACTTCACAGAACTTAATCATATATTCAAAAGAGCAGCACCATTTCCCCTTCAAATTCTAGGAACTTTTCATCTTATTTTGGAACCTAACATAAGTACCAATTCAGGGAGAAATGACCTCTGTATGTGGCCAAATAAAAAGTAAATTGATTGGTGAAACAGCTCTGCCTGCCAAATTTATATAGATAATAAAATACACCCATTGTGGGAAATATAGAAAAGTATACAGAGTATAAAAATTCTTTACACTCTTATCCCACAGATGGAACTGTTCTGTATAAATTTGAGATCATGAGAGGTATAATATATCCTGACTTACATTTGGGTTATTTTGTTTAATAGCATACTACATGGATTATTTCATGGCACTAAATATTTTTCTACAACATGATTTTAATGGCTTCATAATATTTCATTGCATGGCCATATCATGATTTATTACAGAAATCATCTGCAGTGCATATTTATGTTGTGATTTATCAGTATTATAAATGACACAATGAGAGCAGCACATGTACATTTCTGAGTAATTTCTTTGGATAAATTCCTACAGCAGAGTTACTATGGGAGAGAATACGAACACTTATAAGCATTTCAATACTGCTTGTCAAATCACCATCAAGAAAGGATGAAACAATTCATACTCCTACCCATCAGTGAATATAAGAATTATCTTATCACACCCTTAACAGCAGGAGGTGCGCCATATGTATTTTATTCTCTGTAAGTCTGATACATGAGTAGTGCCATTTTATTGTTGTTTTAATTTGCATCCATTTGATTATAAAACAGGCCGACTCTTTTAGGGCTATATTATCCTTATATATTTTTCCACTTATGAATGTCAATTTATGTCTCTTGTTATTTTTCCATTGGCTGTTTTTGTTTGCTTTCTTATTGATTTGTGTCAATTATTTAAATATCAAGTATATTAGCTTTGGAAGGCAAACTGGTGACCAAAGAAAACATAGCATAAATTACAAACTATTGATTGTCTATGTCTGGGAGTTAGGCTGGAGGGCGAGACAAGAGTGCTAGTTATTCTCAGTTTGCCTTCCCGACAGACCTATCATCCAAGCTTTCCTGTTCCCCTGGGCCCAAGAAGCCGACCTCTGTGCACTCGAGAGCTAGGGCTCCCTGGCGCTCTATTCAGTAGCCAGTCTGGCTAATGGGTACAGGACAGTAGATCGGAGTTCACAGGAGGAAATGAATAGTGGTCCTGCTTCCGTGGATCAGCCTACTCAGCTGAAATCGCAACTCTTCCTCTATGCTGGTGTTGCAGATGCTTCCAGAAGCTGCTGCTGATCCTCGGGGCATCGCCGCTTCAGTTAATTCCCTCTGCAACCCGGAAAGTGTGCACTGCACCTTTGCTTATTTGTGATTGTGCTTAAACCTCCCACAAGGTCATCTGCTTCTGTGACAGGACCCTATCCCTCAAAGGAGATGACAAATTTGCAATATGTTCCTGGAATGTTTAGTTTCATTTATCCACAATAACTGGGGGGATTCTTTTTTTTTAACCTTATTTTAATATAAAACCTTATTTTAAATAAAAACACAAAAACAAATAGCAAGTATGAAGACAAAAACAAAGCAACACAAAACAATAAAAATAGTACAGAATTTCAAAACAAGAATGGGAAACCAACAGTGGTTGTTATATTAAATATATCTGTAATCTGAGCAATAATTGTGCTTTAATTAAAACAGTTTTACATTTTTTTCTGGGCCACTCAGATTTGCCCTTTCAAGATTTTTTTCCCTATGGAGTTATTAGCCCCTTTATAGTCAATTTGTAAGGATTCATTGTTTATTATAGATTTTTAGCATTTGCAAATCATCTCTATTGTAATCGTTTCCAGGCTGGTGGTGGTGGTCCACACATGTCCTACCAATACTCCAGAGGCTGAGGCAGGGGAAATGCCACGACTTGAAAGCCAGGATATGTTACACTGCAAGACCCTGACTCAAAACATAACTTAATGTAATGTAACGTGACGTAATGCAACGCAACGCAATGCAACGCAACACAGCAAAAAGAATACACTTCCATGAATATTTCATTATCTTTTGCCTTCATATAAAATGTTTTCATATTCAAGTATAAAATTACACTAAGTCAGTTTATCTATATTTTGTTTGCTTCCTTCTCAATGTGCTATTCCAATTAATAAAGCTTCATTATTCTTAGAATTTATATGTATAGTCTCCCAAAGTGTCTTATACTATCTTAAATTACCTTCTGTTTATCAGCCTATCTAGTCTCCAGTTGATGGAGATTTAAGTTGTTTTCAGTTTTTGAATATTTTGAAGAGCATTACCAGGAATATTCATGTACTAATGTGGGTTCCTGTGTAAATACATAAAATTTATTTTGTGAATGCTGTGATGTAAGGATTCAGGTTCATTTACAGCTAGGAAAATTAAAGTTACTGCAAGGATAAAATATCAATTTTCTCCCAAAAATCTAGCAAAACAAATAAATAAATAAATAAATGTAACTCTTGTTCCTTGTGGGCATCGGGGGAAAGTTATTTTCTCAAAAGTTATTGGAGGTAGTAAAAATTTTTATAGGCCTTTCGGAAAGTAAAATGGCAATATCTCTCAAAATTAAAAGCACACATGCTGTTTAACCCACGAATTCCACTTCTGGGAATCCAACACATAGTAATAAAAACATCAATATATTAAGACAGATATACTAGAATATTTATAGAATCATGGTACAGTAGCAAAAACACATACTAATGAAAAAGAAATGATTGAAAAATATATACAATAGAACAGTTTGCAGTCCCTTAAAAGAATGAATTATAACTATAAGAGAAATATTTCTATGAGGTTTTGTGGAGTAAGAAAGATAAAGAAATGTGTTTTGTATGATAACATTCTTACTAATCTAGTAGCAAGTAAAATTATGTGTCTATGTATAAATTTGCACATAGCTACATAAAATACTAAAAAAAGCAGAAAGGGATTTGCAAGTGTTTTGTTAATGCAGGTTAATAGGACAAGAAAACCACTGTAATATAAAAATAAAACTATGCATCTATAGGTAGGATTTTTTCTTTTATTATTGTGACAAAGGAAAGCTATTCCTCTATTTTCCACATGTCTGACACCAAGTTTGTGGAATTTTAATACCAAGCAATTCTTTGCCTCTCTGTGGGCCTAAATTTAACTAAATTTTGTCACTCATTATTCAAGTTGGCTACTGCAGTTTAAAGGTTTTAGTCGTGTAAGAGAGCTCCACTTCTGATACCAAGGACAAAAAGTGACTTCCCAGGTTATCCATACTTCCATGTGACTTGGTTACAAACTAGGGCTTTCCCCAGCCCCTTCTTTAGAAATTTCATAAGTTGTAATTATAGCTCATAACTCCAGAAAGCACTTTACTAATGGGTAGGTTCATAGAAAGAACCCCAAGTGAAGGTCTTAAAAAAGCAAAGTTTGTCCCTAACCTTCCTCTAGCCTGTGGCAAGCCACAGAAACTGTAAGTCCTCTTTCCCAAGGTGCGTCCTAGAAACAGAAATTGCTTTTCCAGTAAGTCAACCATGAAGTTTCCATACATTATTTTAGCCCTAGTTTTTGGTGTAAAGAAATTTTCTTACTGATTTTTTCTAATTGTAGGTCACAGGTCACCCATACCCAGAAGGAAAGAGAGCTGCACAAAGAGAGCAAGAACAATCTCAGTAGAAAGGCTTTGCTAGGTTTCCCCATCCAGTCCATTCCTGTTAGCTTAGACCTTCTTGTCCAAACACACTCCTACACAGTTATCCACACTCCATCAAACCTAAGCATATTACTGAATAGTTAACCTTGAGTCTTTGCATCTCATTCCAAAGCCTCCCATGCATGTAAAGCTTGATTAAATAATTTGTTAGGCTTTTCCCTCACTAACCTGTCTTTTGTTATGGAAATTTTGGCCATCACCCTTATGATGGGTGATGAAACATTTCACAGATCCCCTCCCTCAACTTCCTATTGTAAGTTTACTATGAAAAGCACTAGTGGCAAATAGAGATCTGGCAAGATCCCTGGTGCAGGAGTTTTTGTCTACTAGGACTTTGAGATGTGTCATCTTCCTGGCATGTGGATGTGTTCATTAATCTAGAAGTTCCTGGACTCTGTTGCTTATTGCTTCTCTCCTCTCCTCTCCTCTCCTCTCCTCTCCTCTCCTCTTTTCTTTTTTCTTTCCTTTCCAAGTAGAGGTTCCATTACATATGCATAGTTGCCTGAATCATTATCCTTTGGTGGTTGAATGTAATGGCCTTTCTACTCTCTGGAGGTTAGGAAGTGGGACTGAAAGTGCAAACCATCTAAGCACATGGCTGGGTCCTCTGCCAGGCAGTCCTCATTCTGTTATCACACTGTGGTTGAAAGAGGTTTTTTAGGAATATTAAAGGATGTTCCTTTCATCTGTTTGGCTTAGGAAATCGCCAAGATTTTAGGAAATCTATTTCAGCATCCTACAGAAAGACCAATTACATTTTATATTATATAATAACCACATCTGTATCTATCTGCCTGTCTGTCTGTCTGTCTATCTATCTCTAAAAGTGAGAACAAAAGGGCAAGGGCCTGAGTTCAATACCTGGTTCCACCAAAAAAAATCTCTCTGTCTGTCCATCTGTCTATTATCTATATCTATCTATCTATCTATCTATCTATCTATCTATCTATCTATCTATCTATCTATCTATCTCCTGTCTATTTGTCTGTTTATCTATTTATCTATCTACCTACCTACCTATCTCAATAAGAACAAATGGGCTTGATCCAAATCTCTTGACTTGACATAGACAAATCTCTATGTCTCATGTGTGTCTATGAGACATAGAGCTAAGTTTGATCTAAATTTACCCTATACATTTTAACATTGACTGAAAGGTTTCTTGTACACATTGAACAATACCCTAACCTACTATGTATATACATAATAACCTCCTTCCTATAACAAGTAATTGAATCTCAGCCAATCATAAACAACTCTCTGTGGAAATCTTGTACAAACAAGACAGTGGGTATATAGTTGCTCAGGGGATCTTTCTACCTCCTTTCCACTTTCTGTGTATGTCACTTCCTTTTCTCACACTCAGACAGAATGGTCATAATTAAAAATCAAGTAAGTGTAGACATAGGAAAGGCTGCAAGGGAAAGGCAACATATCCACACTGATGGTGGGAGTATAAATTAGCACAACCAGTATGTATACCAGCATGGGGTTTCCAAAGAAAAAATTAAAATTAGAAATTCCATTTGACCTGATTGTACTCCTTCTAGATATCTTCCCAAAGGGCTAAAGACATCTTATTATAGTGGAACTTCCATATCCACATTCATAGCAATACAAATGATAATACCATAGCTAAATGTTTTTAAAATTATTTTTGATACAGTCTTGCTATGCAGTTCAGGCTGGTGTGGTGCTCACTTTTGTAGCTCCCAGGGTGGTCACAAACTCACAGTGATCCTCCTGTCTGAATCTCTGGTTCAGGGGCTGGCATGGCTTGTGGTACTGGGATTGAATTTGGAACCTTCCACTTGCCAGGCAGGTGCTTATGACACTGAGCTATCTCCTGAATGGATCTATACCTAGATGTATAATAATCAACATTCCAGAAACTCAGAAAAAATATTAGAATATTTAAAGAATATTGCAAATGTCAGAGAAAGTAACAAATCTCCTATAAAGAAATCCCTATTAGAATCACAGCTGACTTTTTAACACAAGCCAACAAGTCAAGAAGAGCTTGAAGTGAAGTATGGCAAGTGCTAAAAGAAATCACCTTCCCATCCTGACTAATATACTGTGCAAAACTATCTTCTTTCAAAATTAATGGAGAGGGCTGGGGAGATAACTTGGGGGCAAAAGCACCTGTCTAGCAACTGCAAGGACCAGAGGTTGATCCCTGGTATCTCATGTTCTGCTGGCCCCAGGACCTGAGGTGTACCATGGAGGCCACCAAAACCAGGCGTGGTGGTGTACACCTGTAGTCCTAGCACTGAGGCGGAAACAGGAGGATCAGTACAAGTCCAACCTGTGTGGTGAAAGCCTGTACCAAATACATAAGCTTA
>PVKA01048657.1:0-13614 GCA_004027165.1 Ctenomys sociabilis
ACACACACCCCTACACCCCCTCTCACAGGGTACACACACACACACACACACACACACCCTCTCACAGGGTCCCTGGGCATGGAGCCCTTGGGCCAGGGCAGAGAGAGAGAATCTTAGGCCCAGTCTAGCCCTTAGTTTCTGGAGCTGAAGAATGAGGCCAGAGAAGGACATGTGAAAAGGTCTGCAATAGGCACTGGGTAGACTAGGAGCTTGGAGGAGCCAGGAAAGGCAGGTGTGATAGGACTTAAGGGCAGGTGGGGCTGGATGGGAAAGGAGATGGGGAGAAACAAAATTGGCAGAGTTGGGAGCAGGGTGACAAAAGGAAAAGACCATCAGAAACTAAGGTAGCTCCAAGAAGAGGAGGGCATAATAGGAGGGAATGATTGAGAAGACAATGGTGGCATATGCCTGTCAAACCATTTACTTGGGAGGAAGTACGAAACTTATCTACTGAGGCAGGAAGGTTGCAAGTATAAACCCAGCCTAGGCCCAGTGTAACACTGGCTTCATGATGAAGTGTTCAGATGGGTAGTCCTAGCACTTGGGAGGGTGAGGCCTAAGGGTTACTGAGCGTTCAAGGTCATCCTGGGCTACATAGTTGAGGACAGCCTGAGTTAACTACTGAGCAAAATCCTGCTTCAAACAAACAAAATGAATTTTAACTAATTTTTTTCTATTAACCTGCCATGGGTTTTACATCATATAGTAGGCCTCTTACTACACCTTCCCCATAAAACCTCATTCGTCTTGTAAGCCCCAAAACATCTGCTACTCAAGGGGTTGAGAAACTTCACTCATTTACATGCCTTCTTTGTGCTGGGCCATGTTCTAGACCTCGGGCATACATGAAGAAAATACCTGCCAGATGTTTGACAACCCAGAGGCAGGTATCTTTGTATTTGATTTTGTCTTTTTGTCTTGTAATCCTTAGGATTGAGCCCAGGGCCTTTGCATTGAGCTACAACCAGGATCTTTTTTTTTTTTTTTTTTTTTTTTTTTTTTGAGACTGGGTCTCACTAAATTGTCCAGTCTAGTCTTAAATTTGTTTTTTGTTTTGGTTTTGTATTTTTAGGGAAGGGTCTATAGGGTGTTCAGGGTCTCATTCCTAGAATAAAATTGTAGTGATCTGCCTGTTTACAGCCTCCCAAAAACTGGGATTACAGGCACACACCACTACACCGTCTCAGTTGCTATCTCAGCACACAGGCCCTGGGGCTGAACCCTCAAGCGCTGCACCTGCTTGCAGGTGCTCTAATCCACTGAGCTATTTGGCTGGTCCTAGTCTTAAATTTGTGACTCTTCCTGCCTTAGCCTCCCAGAGTGCTGGAACCACTGGCCTGTGCCACTATGCCTGACTTTAAAACCTGGCATTGAGTCTTAAAATGATTCTATATATCCAAGATTGGGGATGAATAAGAGGGAGATGCAGTTTGTGATCTTGAGGGATTGTAGCAGGAAGGGCAGTGTGAGCTCTGGCTGAAACCCAGGTCCAGCACTTAGTTCTGCTACTGAGATCCCTGACATTGGGACAGTCATATTGGCATTTCCTCATATATGAATGAAGACCATTTCACGTGCCTAATGTTACAGAATCAAGTACATGTTATTCTTAGTGCATGGTAGATAGTCAACAAGTCTGAGGTTGGTTATGCCGAAGGAATAAGCACTAATAGACAGGTCCACTTTTTTTTTTCTTTTATTTGTTGATACAGGGTCTTGCTATGCAGTTTGGACTCATAGTGATCCTCCTACCTTAGCCTCCCCTTTGCTGGGATTCCAGGTGTATGTCAATGACACCTGGTTTGAGGACCGGCGCACCATGCCCAGGGTTGCAGGGGACATAGCATGCAGTATGGGGTATCAGACTTGGGACCTTGTGCTTGCCAGGCAGGTGCTTAGGCTGGTGAGCTATCTCTCCAGCCCCTATTTTTTCTCTTTTAGATCCTAGTAAAATATTCTTACACAGTGTGCCATCTCCACTGTTCCTACCCTAACAGTGCAGTACATTCCCATTACTGTGCAGCCAGCATCACCACGCGTCCCCAGAGCTGCATCTTAGAAAACGGAACCTGCTCACATCCCTCTCCCCAGCCACTGGCTGCCAGCATTCTGCTTTCTGTCTGTATAGATTCTCTTGTGGGCTTCATATAAGGGGGATCCTGCTGTAGTTGTCATTGCCTATTTGACTTAGAGCCTAGTGTCCTATTAGGCGCCAGGAATTCCTTACTTTTTAGTCTGAATACTGCTCTGTATGGATATACCACTTTGTTTTATTCACTCATCCAGCAGCAGGCCCTGGGTCCCTTCCACATTTTCACTTTTGAGGGTCATACTGCTATGGGCCCGGTATGCTGAATGCCCTCATGCACCCTGCTGTTACTTCTGTTAGATATGTCCTTAGAGTGGACTTGCTGAGCCCCGCAATGATTCCCTTTGTAATTTCCTGAGGAGGTGCACACAGTTCATACACCTAAAGGACTGTACCTTTTATTTTGTATTAGGAATCAAACTCAGGACCTTGTACTTAGGATTACGTTTTGATGGGGAAGTTGAAGCAGTGAAATCCCTAGAGTAATATTAAAACCATTTTTTGTTAAGTTTTAAATTATGTAGATATGAGGACTGGTCAAATAGCTCAACAGATTAAAGCCCAGGTGCTGGGCCTGCTGGGCCAGCCCCACCCCTGGGACACCTGGAGAAGGCAATTGAGACTGGGTATGGTGGCCCATGCCTGTAATCCCAGCACTTGGAAGGCTATAAACAGGTGGATCACTAGGAGTCCGATTTAGTAGTGAGACCCTGGACACCCTGTAGATCCTTCCCTAAAATATAGGGAAAGAAAGAAAGAAAGAAAGAAAGAAAGAAAGAAAGAAAGAAAGAAAGAAAGAAAGAAAGAAACTGTTAACATTAAATTTGCATTTGCATGTAGATAATGAGTTATGGGGATTATATAAAATGTAGAATCCCTTCTGAGGTTAAACAAAGTGGTTACTAAGCACAGGCAAGTATGAGGGGGTACTCCTGTCCTCCCTAACACTGTCCTCAAGATCAGAAGAAATGTCCTAATCACAGCTGCCAGCTCCTTGCCTCCACTTACTGCAATGGAAGCAGGGGGGTGGGGCCGGACACACCTATGATGCCAAGCATTTATGAGGTTGAGGCGGAAGGATCACTATGAGCTTCCCATTGTGCTCTGTTTCAAAAAGAAAGTACCCACATGTCAGTAAACTTCATAGATCAAATGCACACATGCACAGGTGAGACATATCTTTCTTCTTGACTCTTCACTGGTGACAGAGAAGATGACCGCTGGGCTCTGTATAGACCAGTGGTTCTCAGCTGCAGTATGCTTGCCCCCAGGGAGACATTTGGCAGCACCTGGACACTGTGGCTTGTCACTGATGAGGGGTGCAGCTGCCATCTCATACACAGAGACCAGAAACATGCCACAATGCACAGGACTGCCCAACAGAGTTATCCTGCCTGGCATGTTGCCACTGCCCTGCTGGGAAGCCCTGCAGCCTGTCCTTAGCCTTTCTCTCACATAAAGCTTCTATCCCTGCCAGACCAAAACCCCATCTTGCCTGCATCAGCTGGAACCCTTATGCCCAAATCCTTCTCCCCACTTCTGTGAGATCGGAGCCCAGCTGCAGTTGTCACACAGTCCTGTAAGGTGTCCTGCCTTTCTCTAGCCATCCTGTGACCTCTGGGGGACAAGCCCAATAATCTGGCACTTAGTTGGCTGTGGATGGTGGACTTTGCTGTCTTTCCAGCTTCACTAACGTACCAGAGCCCATGTTGATAGGATTTGATTTGAAATACAAAGTGCACCTATGAGCCCCTCAGACCTAACCCACCCAGGCCTGTCTGTGACAGCTTCCTGCTGCCCTGGATACAGTGGTAGTTGCCTCTGTTCTCTCACAGCAGTTGAGTACCCTGGGGTTCAGCTCTATTTAGGGAAGCACTAGCTGAGTGGACCCCGAGGCCAAGGCTTAGAGGACCATTTTGCAGACCCTGTCTTCTTGCCCAAGTAGTAAGATATACGGTGAGAGCAGCACATAGGAGGCATTGCCATTTCTGCTGTTAGGGATTATTTGGTTCATCAGTACTGATGATGATAGAATTAGTGGTGAAATCCATCACGCCCCATGTAGGACACAACATGTGGCAGGGTCAGCCAAGGTCCTTTTGTGCTAGTTCTACCAGCCAGCTTTTGCCACAGTCCCAGAGGAGGTGGAAATAGCAAAAGGAGCATTTCCCCATGACAGCAGAGCTCCAAATCCTGGGCCATCACCTCACTGCCCCGTGTGTAGCCAGGTACCTCTGCTGATGCTGGCAGAGGACATGCTGGCTATGACACTTGGGAAATAGGGGAACCCCTCTTCTCCTCACAAGAGAGGTAGCTGTGCCAGGCAGGGCCTTTGGGGTCTGCATTATAGAACAAAGCCCAGTGTCACATCTGACCACTTCGCTATGGCAGGAACAGGGGCCTTTGCAGACTTGACCCTGACTCCCCACCTTGACCCTCACGGCTGCCAGCTCCTTCCGCTTGCTGCATTAGTAAGCAAGGGGATAGGGGACCCTGTGATCCTAAGCATCTGGGATCACCTGCTCTCTCTTCCCTCTGTCTGCTTCCCTGAAGGTCCACTACATCCTCCAAGAGGTGGTGATGGGCGGGATGGTGCTAGAAACCAATATGAATGAGATCGTGGCCCAGATGGAAGCTCAGAGCCGACTGGAGAAGTCAGAGGTGAGTCTGGGACCATGTATTTGCTCTGCTGGACAGATGGCCTGGGCAGGAGCGGAGTGGGCATCTTTGGAGTTGGTGTCTGCTCACCTTTCTTCCTGGAGTCCATCAAAGCTGGATGATTTGCAGGTTATCCCTGATGGTTAAGCAGAGGGTAGAGAACTCTGACTTGGCTGTGGCCAATGTTTGTGGTTTCTAATTACTCCTCTGAAGGTGATATACTTCCTGGAGGGACCAAGTGTCCCCTTTCCCATTCCCTAGTGGTTTTCAAGTTTGTGTGCTTTGTGAGTCTGATGTCCAGGCAGCCATTTCTTGTGTCCTTTCAGCCCTCGGCTGCTAGTTTTTTAAATTCTGCTTAAGCTTACAAAAAGCTAGTGTGGTCTCATAAGGCTGGACTTACCAAGATGGAGTCCAGCCCACCCTCATGTGGTGCTAGGCTAATGCAGAAGCTCTAAGGAAAGTTGGTTTGCTTAAATCTTGCAGTCCCTGAGCTATGCCAGGGAGCAGTGGTGACAGACACATGCCTTCACAGGTACAGAAGGAGCAAAACAAATTACCTCTTAACTGTCTACATGTCTTTTTGTTTGTTTGTTTGTTTTGGGGGGTCAGAACCGGGATGTCTACATGTCTTAAGAGTTTCTTTGCTCTGGGTAATGGAACCAGGTCTTGAGACTTCTTCTGTGGCCTCTGAGGAAGCTTTTCCAGACCACAGCTCTCGGGCAGCTCTTGTTCCTTCAGAGAGGCGGACTGGGAGCCTCAGGGATTAGGAGTGAGTCAGAGGCTGGGGATTTGGAACAGAGGAAACAGATCTGTGTGAGGGTGGGACAGAATCAGTGTCCTGCAAGCAGTCAGAAAAAAAGTGATTTCAAGAGAGGCTGGATGCAGACTTCTGTGTCCCTCCTGCCATGTGATATTTCCAAAGCCAGCCCTTCCATCCTGTGTTAATCTGTAAGCAGTTGCCCTAAAGCTGTGATGTTCCTTTTCCTTTTCAGAATTTCCCTGTGACGTTGCATTTGTCTACAAGATAGTCTCTTGAGGAAAGGGTTTGGTTTTGTTTGGTTTCATAACCAGAAAAGTACCCTTGATACCTCTTCTGCCTTGGATAAACCATCTCAGGTTATTTCAGCGTGCACATACTAGGCACCTTCCATGGGCCACTCCCTGACGGTCGCTGGGACTCTGAAGCTGTGTGACACATGACCTAAGCCCGCCTTTGAGGAGCTTAAAGTCTGATAGGAGCGCGGGCTGTGGACCACATACTGAACCCTGCTACTTTAGACATTGTTTTGTTGGTTACCTTTGGGGAGCAAAGAGGAAAAATTAAAAATCATATACGTCCATTTGGAGTTGTTCTCAGTCTCCTTCACTTGCTGTGTGCTTTGTTTGTAAAACATACGCAGCAGACCCCAAGTGTGCGTCTCCTACTCACCTCTCATTTCTCCTCAGGGTGGGCTTTCCGCAGCTCCTGCGAGAGCTGTGTCTGCGGTGAAAAACATCAACTTGCCTGAGATCCCGAGGAACATCAACATTGGTGACCTGAACATCAAAGTCCCCAACTTGTCCCAGTTTGTCTGAGGCAAGGCTTGGGCTAAACTGGAATCCTTTGCGATGAGCAAAGCCAGGCAAGTTGGAATCAGAACCCACTGGCACCTTGGAAGAGTCAAGCCTGGGCCGGTACTTGTGTATGGGAGGCATGGGCCCTCTGACAGCAGGGCCTCTGCACCTGGGATCTCCGCCTCCCTCAGGACCCCTCCTCCTCAGCATCCAGGCTCCTGAGGGCCAAGGGGAGAAGCCAGCTCTTCTGTGTATGTAATGGGGCAAGAGTGGGATTCCTGAGGTCTACAGTCACCTGCTGTGGCCAGAAGCCTTTTGTATGCCCAAGCTTTTTGGTTGCCACATTCTGTGGAGAACATTTTCCCCTTCCCCACATGCCCAGTTCTGTTCTCCCCATGTGAAGGAAGTATCCACAGCATAAGCCTAGTGCATACCACCACACTTTCACCACGTGGGGGAGGTCCTTCAGGGGAGAGAGGGACCCTGTGTCTTTAGGGTTTAAAAATACATTGTCAGGGCTGGGGAGATAGCTCAGTAGAATAAGCGCTTGCCTGATAAGCGCAAGGGCCTGAGTTCAATCCCCTGTTCTGCCAAAAAAAAAAAAGTAAAAATACATTCTCCTCCTGGGAGCAGGGCTCATTTGCTGTGTTGTGAGTGAGGACTCACCCCCAACAATTGGGAACCCATTGCCAGCAGCCCTTGGGTTAGAACACAAGAGCCTGAGCAGCTCCTGGACCTGTAGCTCCTAGACCTGCGACGTACCAGCTATACCCCGCACATTTAGTTCCTTAGGTCTCTGGAGACCCAGAAGTGGTCACGTGATAAGACTCCTCCTTCTATGGCTAATGTGGGGCTTGGACTGCCACTCATGCCCAGGCTTCTTGCCGCACACTGTGTTGTAAGCCAGGCCTCAGATGGGCTCAGTGCTGGCCCCTCAGGCCTCTGGATGTGTGGCAGAACATGTCTAGGAGCGTGCCCAGCAAAGCCATTACAGGAGCCACAGAATGGGCAGCTGTGAGCAGTACTCCATGTGGTTTGTGTCCATTGCTTCCTGCCTCCCGTCTTTGTTCTAGGACCTCAACAGTGACCAGTTTTGAGGCAGATGACAATAGGCAGCCTCATGTAGGAAGAAGAGGATGTAAATAGGCCTTGACACCAGATCTCCTTCTTTAAAGGAGTTGGTTTGTTTTGAGGCAGGGTCTCACTGTGTAGCCCAGGCTGGCCTTTGCCTCAGCCTCCTGAGTGCTGAAATTATAGTCATGTACCACCATACCCAGGCTGGGGTGTTTTGGGTTTTTTGTAGACATTTCAGCACAGTCACATTTTGTTAAATGTAAAATAGTAATAGCAAAAGAAACCAGTGTTTACTTTGCATCTTCTGTAAGACAGCATGAGGAAGGTCCTCTGATGCCTGGAGGCCCACATTCTTAGCCCATTTTGCAAATGAAGATAGTGAAGTTCAGAAGGGTAGATCAGAAGCACTGAAACCACAGCTCAAAGAATTCTGGTAGCTTTTCAAACACTGATAAAAACAGGTATGTTGGTATATGTCTATAATCCCAGTATTGAGGAGGCTGAGGCAGAAGGATCCTTGGGAGTCTGGGACTGACCAAGGCTACACAGTGAGCTCAAGGCCATCCTGAGCTGCATGAGACCATGCCTCAAAAGGGAAAAAAAAAAAAAAAAAAGCCTGGTTTTATCCTTCCCTCCCCTCCCACTGAGCCTTCTCCCTGGCCCCAGAGGGCAGCCTTAGTAAGTCCATCTGAGCATGGCTTTCCAACTAAGATGTTTTGCTGATAGTACATAAAAATACTGTCCCAGTGATGACCAAGAGGACAACCAGGAGGTATGAGATACTCAGAGGCCTCTATTGGCTCCTGGCAAAAGTCCTAACTTGCCAGCCCCTGGGCTACTGAGGAGCACAAGGCTATCTTGAGCTTATGGCTTCTGCCCTCTTTGGAGCCCTGAAGGTCTCTGCATGTGTAGTGGGTGGGCCTGGTGGCACAAGTGACTGGTGACTCCACTCTTTAGGAGGTAGTTGCAGGCAAATGATTGTTCCTTTCCAAAAGACTTAAAATTATTTCCTATTTCAATTTTTCCTTTCAAGAAAAATACACTCATTAAAAAAAAAAAAAAAAAAAAAAAAAAAAAAAAAAAAAAAAAAAAAAAAAAAAAAAAAAAAAAAAAAAAAAAGAAGAAGAAAAAGAAAGAAAGAAATGTGCTCATGAGGTTCACATTTTAGTAAAGCAAAAGTCTGAACAGCAAGATTTCCAGCCTGGTAGCCACAAAGGTTTCCAATGTCAAGGACTAACAGCAGTCCAAGCCCCTGGGTATTTGTTACCAGAAGTGAGGGCACAATGTTCTGAAACTGTGGCAGGTGACCTCAGCCCAGGAGCCCTGTCTTCCTCTACAGGGAGCAGGGGCCTCACCCAGCACCCCAGCATCTGTACTGCTGGGCCTGCCTGTGTGTTTAGGCTTTCGAGTTGTAATCTAATTCCCACTTCCAGGGTATAAGCCAAGCATGGGGCTCATGGCATTCAGTGCTGGGTCTCACTCCCAGAAGCAGTGCAGCTCTGAACCTTCTCTCAGTATGTAATTGTGAAGAGGGAGGCAGAGGTAGTGTCTCATAGCCTAGCTTTGGGAACCAAGGTGGCATGGAGAATAGGAAGGGAGGAAAGGAGAGCTAACTAGAGTCCAAGGTGATGAAGCTGTTCCTGAGTGGAGGCACTTGGCTTGGGAGGGATGCAGAGTTTAGATGTGGAGGTGTTAGCCTCAGTGTCCTAAGGATCTGGGGGCCGATAGGGGTCAGCATTTGAGAGCCCCTGAGGAAACTGTATCTGTTGCAGACAGAGGTGGTGAGTGCTATGGCCAGGGGACAAGAGTGCCTAGAGCCATGCCCACCCATGGTCAGGGGAAAGAAACATGTAGTCACCGTAGCAGTTAAAGTCACCTGCAGTGGGGAGATGGCTCAGTAGAATAAGTGCTTACCTGGCAAGCCCAAGGGCCCAAGTTCAATCCCTGGTTCCATGAAAAAAAAAAAAAAAGTCGCAGAAGAGAGAGCCCTTGTGAGGCTGGCAGTGCCCTGCTAATCTCAGGTGAGCATCAAGATCCAGGGGCAGCAGAGACAGCGGGCAGGAGTGTGATGGGCCACCAGCCAGCTGAACACACAGCCAGAGCCTGCTAGGGATGAGCCCCTCAGACCCCAGCCACTGCAGTCCAGGAGCTGCACAGAGGCAGTGAGAACTGAGAAGGTAGATGGCTAAGTCAACTGCTGTCCCAGGAAGTGGTGGGAAGGCAGCATCTGTTGCTCTGGAGAAATGAGGACAACCAACAATGAGTGGAGACTGCGGGCCTGGCCTGTTCCCCTTGGTGAAACTTGTGGCCAGAAGCTCTGTGCAGAGCTCTTGGGGAGGTGGCAGAGGCCTGCAAAAGTGAAGCTTCCTATTCAGTGAAGTGCTCTGAGTCAGAAGAGCAGGGCTATGATTGGTAAAACCAGAAGTGTGTGGGAGAGGGGACCTCGAAACTTCCTTCCCCTGTGATGGAAGGACCTGTGCTGTGACCAAGCAGACCTGGATGACAGCATCCTGTAGGGACTCCATCTTTCCCTTGGGAAATGAGGCTGTGCCCTTGTCCCAAGCAAATCTTCTAGTGCCAACTCAGGGCTGTCTCCCCACACCTTACCTTCCCAGGCCTGGGCCATAGGGGGACCATAGGACACACAAGCAGTTACCCTCTGCAAGCTTGTGAGCTAGTGATACAGCTAAATGACTGGAGAAAAGCCAGGTGCTCTTTTCAGAGATGTACCCAGCAGTTCCCAAACCAAGCTGAGGCTCACAGTACAGATACTCTCTGAATTAGGAAAAGCTTAGGTCCTGATTATGCTATCCTAAATTGAAAATGAGGGCCGGCCAGATAGCTCAGTGGACTAAAGTGCCTGCTTAGGTAGAGCGCAGTGGCCCAGGTTCTACCCTGGTGTGCCGTGCCAGCCCTGCCCCTGGAGTATGTTGATACAGCGATTGAAACTGCATTGTGGCACTAGAGCCTGTAATCCCAGCACTTGGTAGGCTGAAAACAGGAGGATCACTACGAGTCAGATATATAGTGAGATCCTGTATACCTTGTACATATTTAGTACATAATTTTTTTAAAAAACAGCACAGGCAAAACTGCACCAGTGCCCCCCACCTCCCCTGTGCTGTTTCTCCTGGTGATTTACCCAATCTACTCACCACTGCAGCCCGACAGCACGAGAGGATCCTGCTGCGTGTCACCAGCTCAGAGCCACAGGTGGAGAACAGTTCCTACTGACTGCCCTGCCTGTGCACCATGGCAGAAGATTGCAAGCTCAGGCCATTTCCCAACCTGCACCAATCAGGCACTGACCAGTCAGGGTGGAGGAACCAGGCTTGGGGTCCAGGGCTCAGTGCACTGTGCAAGAGGAATGGGCCTTCCCACATCTTCCCCAGCCCTTTGAAGCTGGCAGCAAACTGAGGCCGAAGGACAGCTACAAGCGTAGTACCCTTGCACTACCTCTCATCAGCCAGAGGTGAAGGCACCCTCCCACCTCTCAGGTGCAGAGCACCAGCAACCTGCCACCATGCCCTTGGCACCTTCCCAGCCTAGAGTGGCTCCCCACTGTGGACAGCAGCACAAGGGGCTGGGAAGGGCCGAGTTCCTATTAGAGAAGCATTCTGGGGGTTGGGGAGATAGCAACATAAGTACCTGCCTGGCAAGTGCAAGGTACTGAGTTCAATTCCCAGTAAAAAAAAAAAAAAAAAAAAAAAAATCTGAAGTCAGCTAGGATTTGTGCTGCCAGGCAAAACCAACTTTTCTAGAATTTGCTCTAAAGGACTGGGTGGTATGGCTAAACACTACCAGGCCACCACTGTCTACACCTGTCACCCATAGGGAGCAGCTCCCTACCCATCCTGGGCTTGCCCTTTGAGGCCAAGATTTTTCTGCCAATATCCCCTCCTGGGCCCCCTATACACTCTTGCCCCTTCACACATTGGGGCCCTAGGAGCTGCCACCCAGCCTAGTAGCTGTTTAAGGTACACAATGACATTATATCCTGGGAAAGGAATCCCAAGCATCTGAACTCTGCCACATGGACAAGAATTCCAAGGGCTGGGGAGATAGCCCAGTAGAATAAGTGCTTGCCTGGCAAGCACAGGGTCCTGAGTTCAATCCCTGATACCACACACACAAAAATTCCAGTGACATTGCTTAGCATCTCAGCCCAAGTTTGACATGGGATACCTGCAGTGGGACATTCCTGCCATTCCTGCCCCAGCCACATAGCCCCAGACTATCATGTGTTGTTATATTACCCTGAAGAAGCCACAGGTACTGTCTTTAGGTCACGGAGTTCTCTAGGCCTGTGTGTCCTCATGCTCGTCCCTGATCAGTGCCCAGGTGTCACAGTTCCTATCTGAAGTCTCATCACCCTACAGTAGTCCAAGCCTTCCGAAACCCAGGGAGGACCCTTGTTGGCCCAGACCAGACCAGGATGGGACTGCGTGAGTGGTGAGAGGTAGGTGTGGAGAATATTCTAGGGTCAGAGTTGCAGGACTTCAAGATCGTCAGTGGCCATGGAGCATGGCACAGAGAAGACGGGGAGGAGAGGCAGATGGCCTTGTGGATAACAACCCTGGTCTGAACCAAGGGCCCTGCTGATACAGGGGAAAGAAGAAGAAACTCCTACTTTGATCCTGGGTACCACCAAGAAAAAAGAAACTCCTGACTTACTAGATGTCTAAAACACAGAGTTCATTTCTTTAAAATCAAAGAATAGATTCTAGGAACAAGGGAAGTTAAAACTAGAGAGAATTATATTGAGAGAAACAAAGCTGTCTTAAAAGAACAGAAGCCGGGCGTGGTGGCGCATGCCTGTAATCCCAGCACTAGGGAGGCTGAGGCAGGAGGATTGTTGTGAGTTCGAGACCAGCCTGAGCTACAAAGTGAGCTTAAGGCCAGCCTGAACTGCACAGTGAGACCCTGTCTCAAAAAGACAAAAAAAAAAAAAAATAAAATAAAATAAAAGAACAGAAGGGGACCTGGAAAGTGAGTTGTCTGCTTACCTCATTTCTCAAGGGTGTTTATTGGGCAAAGCCACGAGGTCAGGTGAGTTCAAGGTGGGACAAAACTATAGTCAACTAATACAAGTTTGGGCCTTAGGTGATACTGATCCAATAGAAAGTCATAAGGTGGGTGTGAGATGCACCAGTAAGAGTACAAGTATAGTTGCGTAGGGACAAAGTTAGAGCTCAGTGGTGCAGCACCTGCCTGGCAAGCTCAAGGTCCTGAATTCAATTCTTAGCATGGAAAAAGGGGAAAAAGTATAGTCAATTAGATAACATTGATTAAATGGGGCTCAGACTGGGAAGTAAGTCATAGCAAGTACAACTTTCCTGGAAGGAGTTTGTTCCATCACCCAAAGGTGAGTGATATCACTCACTGCTGTTTATCTTTCAGGGAAATCTATGGATGTATTCAATCCTCTTTTCTAGAAGCCTTCAGTGAATACCCCTCCAACCACAGTTGTCTTCTTTTTTTTTTTTAACTTCAAAATATTTTTATTACAAAAGTAATACAAATAAAAAGTTAAATGCCAAGGAAAAACAAAGCAGTCTACTTACTGCTCTGTCATCCTACTATAATACAACTAATAATTTGATTTACTTCACTATCTTTTTATTTTTGATGTGCCATAATCACATGTGAAACCATTAATTTATTCTATTTTGCATGCTTTTAACATTTTCTCATGTTTTCCATGTCATTTATTTATTTATTTTGTGGAACGGGGCTTGAACTCAGGCCCTTGCACTTGCCAGGCAAGCACTTATTCTACTGAGCCATCTCCCGGCCCCTAATATTACTAATTTTTAATGAGCACATAAAACACCATTCATGGGTATCTGATTATTGACTATTTATCTAAATTAGGGGACAGCAAACTATGGCCTCAAATTTGTAAATAAATTTTTATTGGAACACAGCCAAGCTCACTGCCTATGTTCAAACTCCAAACAGCAGTACTGAGCAGTTATGATAGACCATGGTACAGAGGGCCCAAAACATTCACTTTCTGTCCTTTTAATGAAAGTGCACTGAATCCTACATGAAACTGTTAAGTGACTTATAATCTAGGCTACTAAAGGTAATGCCGAGCCGGGCGTGGTGGCGCATGCCTGTAATCCCAGCACTCGGGAGGCTGAGGCAGGAGGATTGTTGTGAGTTCGAGACCAGCCTGAGCTACAAAGTGAGCTTAAGGCCAGCCTGAACTGCACAGTGAGACCCTGTCTCAAAAA
>PVKA01048658.1:0-13670 GCA_004027165.1 Ctenomys sociabilis
AAGAAAGAAAGAAAGAAAGAAAGAAAGAAAATTCAGTAGCATAGCAGGATACAAAGTCAATACTCAAAAGTCAATAGCATGCCTCTGCACAGATAACAAACACACTGAGATGGAAACTATAGAAACAATATCTTCCACATTAGCACCACAGAAAATGAAATACCTTGGAATTCACTTAAACAAGGAAGTCAAAGATCTTTTCATGGAAAATTACAACACCCTAAGAAAAGAGATTGTGGAGGATTTCAGAAAATGGAAAGATATTCCCTGATCTTGGATAGGAAGAACCAACATCATGAAGATGGCCATACTCCCAAAATTATTGTACAGATTTAATGCAATCCCTATCAAACTGCCAACAACATATTTCCCAGACCTACAGAAATGCTTCCTAAAATTTATTTGGAACCAGAAAAGACCTAAAATTGCAAAGGCAATCCTGGGCAACAAGGATAAGGCAGGAGGCATCACAACTCCTGACTTGAAATTGTACTACAAAGCTACTGTAATGAAATCAACATGGTACTGGCAACAAAATAGACCTGGGGATCAGTGAAATAGATTAGAAGACGAAGAGGCATCTACAATCACACTCAGCCACTTAATCTTTGACAAAGGGGCCAAACATACTTGCTGGAAGAAAGATAGCCTCTTTAACAAATCATGTTGGAAAAACTGGCTTTCTACATGCCAAAAAGTAAAACTTGACCCAGGCCTATCACCATGCACTAAGCTAAAGTCAAAATGGATTAAAGATCTAAACATTAAAACAGAAACACTCAATCTCCTGGAAGAGAAAGTAGGAGGAAGACATAGGGTAGGGAAAAAGTTAATGGACAAACATGAATTCGCACAGGAAACACGTCAAAGAATTAACAACTGGGATCAACTCTTATTGAGAAGTTTTTGCACATCAAAATAAATTGTCAGGGCCGGGCGTGGTGGCGCATGCCTGTAATCCCAGCACTCGGGAGGCTGAGGCAGGAGGATTGTTGTGAGTTCGAGACCAGCCTGAGCTACAAAGTGAGCTCGAGGCCAGCCTGAACTGCATAGTGAGACCCTGTCTCAAAAAGACAAAAAAATAAAATAAAATAAATTGTCAACAGAGTGAAAAGACAACCCACAAATTTTGAAAAAAATCTTAACTAATAAGCACTCAGACAAGGTCTGCTCTCTAGAATTTATAAAGAGCTGAGATACAATAGGGCCATCAAATTTAAAGATCCAATCCAGAAATGGGCATCTGAGATGAATGAATACACACTTCTCAGAGGAAAAAATTAAAGAAGCGAATAAAAATATGAAAACATACCATCTGTGAAATGCAAGTTAAAACAATACTAAGATATCATCTCACTGCAGAAAAAATGGCTATCATAAAGAAATCAACCAACAACAAATGTTGGAGAGAATGTGGGGAAAAGGGAACCCTTCTGCATTGCTGGTAGGAATGTAGACTGGTGCAACCCTGTGGAGATCAGTGTGGAGACTGCTCACAAAACTAGGACTGGAAATCCCATTCAAGCTGGTTATCCCCCTACTGGAAATTTTCCCAGAGGAACTGAAAACATCATACATACTGGTACACGTATTCCTATGTTTATGGCAACACAATTTGTGATAGCAAAATCTTGGAAAAAACCAAGATGCCTGTCACATGAGGAATGCTTGAAAAAGATGTGGTATTTCTGAATAATGGAGTACTATTCATCTATAAAGTATGATAAACTTGAAACATTTATATTTAAGTGGATGTCACTTGAACATATACTCATAAGTGAAATAAACCAGACACACATGTGCAAACATCGTATAGTCTCCCTAGTATCAGACATAAAAAGAAGAAATACAAGTAGAAAGATATAAGAATAACATTTAGTCAGTTAGGGTAAACTGAACTACATATGTCACAGGGTAATAATCAGCTTCTCTTCTGGAAGGTTAACAACATAAGTTTGCAGGTCAAAAATTGGAGAAATGGAAGGGCTGCAAGGTCAGCCAACATTTTGGCACTAATCTTTCAAGGTCAGTGAAGACTCAGGATATAGGAGAACCTGTACTGTAACATCGTGGGACTCAGTTGTGCCCCAAATTTTCTGATCAAGGAATGTGCTCAATGATCTATAGTGTGCCTAAGGACCGTCACATGGAGAGAAAACTTTCTCTCAGGCTTTCACAGAGAGCAAATTGGTCAAGCAATGGATGTGATCCATCCACATGGCTGACACTGACAAAGGATCTACAGAGTGAGGTACAGGGTTACAGGATAAACCCTCAGGGAGCACAAAACTTACATTTTTTTATTATATAGGTCTTGCTATATCTTGGTCTAAACCATCCAGCAGAAAAGTATAAAAATGAGGTATATAAAATAAGGCCATAATAATAAGCTGAGCTGTAAATGGCTCTAGTCAACAACTTCTTCCGATAACCCACTAATATTGTGGACTGCTGGACTGTGTTGGATTGTTTTGCTGAATTCAAGGCACCTATAATAATTGAATGACAATAGAATACCCATCTTTGACAGGACTAAACAAAAAAGGGGGATACAAAGGAAGAATCATTCTGTGTTTGTATAAACAGTATAGCTAGGATAAATATGCAGTATTTTGTGTAATTCTATGAGAAGAAAGATTTTCACTGTGTTTGGACCGGATATCTTGTCTGCTTCTTGTACTGTGGATAATCACTAGGAAGATAACAATGTAAAAAGCATTAATTATTCAAAATGTACTATAATTCAGCTTTGAAAAAATATAGGTATATAGCTACATTCTCTTAATTCATTGAATACAGGCATCTGTTCTAATAAGAGTATCATGTATACACCTTGTACAACAAAAAGCCACTATGAAAACAACATGCAATGTATTAATTGTTGAATTTATCCTACTAATTTGATTTGAAACTGTCTCATTGCTATTTGTTCTTCACTAAAATAAAATAAATGTTAAAAAAAATTAAAGATGAGAACATGGGGAGAGAGATGGCAGGAAGCTGAGTAACGGGTATCTGTGTAAGTCACCTAGTTTGTGGTATTTTGTTATAGTAGCACAGGACAGAAGACAATGTCTTCTTAATACATTGGAACCCCTCTTATTGCCTTTGCCAGTCCATGTCTGAAACATCCCCCCACACCTCCTGCATCCTGTGAGGAGACATTTGACTTTCTTCTTTCAATTTCAGCAACAAACAAAAAATAACAATAGATCACAAGTCCGCATACAGAGTCTCCTGTATAGTCTGCACATACCTATTTACTTGCCCTGATATAATAGGCACTACTATAGTAGTGTTACAGTGTCTTTGAATATCATTCAGTTTCCCTAAGATTGTCATTATTGTAAATTAGCTGTTGCCACAAGGGTAGCAGATTACTCAGCAGGTGTCTCTTCAAAATAGTAACCAGAATCATTTAAACAATGAAATGTGTATACATATAAATTCCATTTAAAATCAGAATTGCTCTCTTCTGTCTAAATTTTTAGATTTTTAAAGCTACTTAATGGGGCTGGGGAGATAGCTAGAAGATCTAAGAAACTGCCTGGAAGCGCAAAGACTCAGGTTCAATCGCTGGTACCATTCAATGCCATGATGCTGTGGGAGTCCCTGAAACAAAGTGTGGTGGCTCATGCCTTTAATCCCAGTGGTGGAGCAGCTTAGACAGGAGGAACACTAAGAGTTCAAGCTGTGTGGCAAGACCCTGTAACAAATAAATAAATAAAATTTAAAAAGTAACTGTTTTAAAGCTACTTTATGACTCAATAGACTGCATATAGATGCTTATACCTAACAGGAAATAGACAATTTTGCTAAAGAAATACTCCTATATGAGTGCATATTTCTGAGGATAAGTCCTTTTAAAATGACTCCCTGTGATTGATTTGTCCTTCACTAGGTTCAGAAAACTGGGAAGTGTATGATGCCTTACTTCTTAGAATGAATTAAGAGCCAAATCTCAGCTGATCACATAAATCCTCCTCAAACACTACCATCATTCCTGTCATAATAACACAAAGAAAAAGGATGAAGGATTAATTTCCAATAGCTACTTAGCAGCATACTTGCTTATATTAGTCTGGAACTGGTTAGGAAAATAAGCACTACAATATTACTGGAACAAAAAGGTTTAATGAAGCTGTTATAGTATCAGTGTTGAAAATTTACAGGACAAAATCCAAGGAAGTAAAAACTTACATTCAATCTATTTGCAACCTAAAGTCAAACATGGATGGAGACACCTCAGCCTAAAGCACCGAAGTAGATTCTCAGAGGTATGCTTGGGAATAATGTAGTTCTCAAAAAACAAAAGAAAAAACAAATTAGAAAAGGCTGGCCAAATAGCTCAGCAGATTAAAGTGCCTTGGGTCTTAGGGGTGGAGGATTCAGTCCCCTGGCCTGCTCCCGGGGCACACTGAGACAATGGAGACTGGGCATGGTGGCGAGCCCCTGTAATCCCAGCACTAGGAAGCTGTAAATAGGCAAATCACTATGAGTCCGATCTCATAGTGAGACCCTGAACACCCTGCAGACCCTTCCCTAAAATACAAAAACACCAAAATTTATTGGAGAAAACATCGAACTACTACTTCTCGAAGTGTATAAAAAAATGGTGTCTGTATCTTTCCACTTGTCTCACTGCAGCCACAAGATTCGTCGGCTTTCCTGCTGTTGGCCTCGCAGGCTTTAAGAAAATCCCACTCTAAAGCTGTACGATTGGAGAAAGAGACATTGGGAAATGTAGTCTCCTTCTCTTCGGCATGGCAGGCTTTTGGTGCTCTTGGAAGGCTTACTTGTCTGCTCAGTAGTGACGCACAGGACCCCGGCTTTGAGTCTATCTGACATGTGGAGATTGGAGTAACAGCAAGCAGAATATTAATGAAAGTCAAAAGGTGTTAAAGAAAATCAGATGAATAAGAAAAACACAACTCATATTTAGCAGTGTCAGAATGGTTTTGAAGCACGTGGTCTGCAATAACCTAAATGATAACGTATGACTGATGAATTTGTAAATCTACCCAAAGGAATTGCTAAAAAGACTCAATGCCACTGGCAAACTTTTCTAGCTGTGTAAATTGAAAAGAAAAAGAACTAAAACTTCCGGTCCAAACTTTAGACAAAATATGTAAGATACAGGACTGGTTGATAGAAAAAGAAAATTATTCATATCACTGTTTTGTTCAGATAGCTAAAATTTGTCACTGTAAAAATGGCATTAAGGTAAATATCAAAAGGATAGCCATAAAACCTTTCATTATGGTTTAAGAAAAATTTGGGCTGGGGAGATAGCTCAGTAGTGTGAGCACCCGCCTGCCAAGTGCAAGAACCAGGGCTTGATCCCTGGAACCCAAAGGATGTGCCAGCCCCAGAAGCCCGGGCATGCTCTGCTTGGCACTGAAACCAAGCATGGTGATGCACGCCTGTAATCCAGTATTGGGCAGGCTGAGACAGGAGGATCACTATGACCCTGTAGCAAATAGATAAATAAACTTAAGAAAACTTCAAGTATATCCCTCAAGCTACACACAAGACTTCCAAAATCCTATGTGTGTTACCTACAGCTCTAAATCTTTCCCAAAGAAGAGAACAGTGTGTCTGGAAAAACCTTATGCATGTGCTTTGTAGGATGTAATTTTGGCAGTCAGACTCCTAGAGAAGCACAGTGTCTAAGAGAATTATATTAACTTGAGCTAAAATGAAAGAGATGCTTCAAAATGAAAATAGGCAGGAAGTAGGCAGAGAAGGCTGTGGGTATGATGCTAAACTCTTTCTCATAGAACAGCTAGAACTTGAAGAACAGAGTCAAGGCCTGAAGGGGTATTTAAGTACAGAGCACAGTTATTTATGGCAAGAAGTTAAGGAGAAGAAGCAGGCCTTAATATGAATGAATTTCTCTCCCTCAGCATAGAACATACAGACAACATTTGCCTGGGTGGATTTCAGGTCATTTGCCATTATGTGCCTCATGTTCCCTTGTCTTTTTTTAACATAAGCACCTATTTCATCTATACTGTTCCTAAATCATAATTATACACTAAAACACAGGAAATAGAAAACTTGTTAGTTCTTTAATTTTTTTTTTTTTTTTTTTTTTTTTTTTTTTTTTTTTTTTTTTTTTTTTTTTTTTTTTTTTTTTTTTTTTTTTTTTTTTTTTTTTTTTTCGGAACTGGGGATTGAACTCAGGCCCTTGCACTTGTCAGGGAAGCACTTTTTCCACTGAGCCATCTCCCTGGCCCCAATGGTAGTCTTTTTTTTTTTTTTCCCCTGGCGGAACTGGGGATTGAACTCACATCCTTGTGCTTGTCAGGGAAATACTTATTCTACTGAGCCATCTGCTTAGCCCCAAACTTCTCAGTTTATTTCACAAGTCTTTAGGACAAGAGACACTATGGTCTTCAAGCCTCTTCCTTTTCTTTAGCTGATGATGTATGGTATGGGATCGTAGACTTCAAGACTGATGCCGGGACTGAATGAGTTTTGGGGAGCTCAATAAGGGAATGACTTTATCTTGTGTATGGCAAAGATGGGAATCATTGGATCCAAAAGACAACTAGAAAAAGAATCCATAAATTGAGAATGCGATCCTGTTAGATACCTAGGATAAGCACATTGGCCTGGACAGAGTTATGGCACAATATGCTGGGGAGGGCTGGGTGTCCAAGACCAAAAGACAAGTTAGGCCAAAGTGGAAAGATGCACATGGAGAGCCTCAGAGACATAGGGAGAATGACAGGCTGAGAAAACAGGCCAAGGGTGAGAGGGTCCTGTGGAGGTGCAGAAGCACATGGCATTAAAGAAATAACAAAAATAAATAAAACGTGTCTACATGGGAAATACAGTAAGGTTGCATTGACAGAGGTGTTGTAAAGCCTTTGGGTGAGCCCACATTCTTCTCTGGAAGAGGTCTCCCTTGAAACAAAGGAGTTAGAGTTCATACCTGAGCCTGGAGCCACTCCTTAACTTGATGACTATATTCCCAAACTCTGAACATGATTTCAGTCTGCCCTCCCCTTTATCATTCTGTATTACATGAACCCACATTTGTGTCTTTCTGAACTTCTTCAGGACCTCAGACTACTCAGCACTGGCCTATTTCACAGCCCAATGCTTGGCCTGCTCCTTCTGAAGCTACCACTATCATACCAACATCTTCTTTGGCTTTACTCTCAAACCTAGCTGCATCCCAACTCCTGATTTGATTCCTCAATAATTTGCTTATCTTTTTCTTTGTGTATGATCTATGGTAGAAGAAAAACACTAGACTTATTTCATTCCAGTTACTTTTCAACACTATAATTTCACCTACATCAGTAAGCATGCTCTGTAGTCATCAGCTTACATGCTCCTCCCTACAGGAGCAGCACCAGGTCTTTGGGTCCTATTCTACTTGCACCTTTTACTCTGCCTAAAACAGATCCTATGCTTTACTTCCCTTCTAAAACATTTACGAGACTTCTGATTGCCTATAAAATAAACTCCAGTGTCTTTGAATGCAAGCCTCTTCATGGTCTTCCTCGGTCTTCCTCCAAGCAAGTCCTTCTGTGCCTTTCAGGGTGTAAACAAGCAGTACATCAAATACATCATGGGCTTGAATGTTGCTTCCACTTTTATGCCTCTGCATTTGCTCAAACTTATCTCCCTTCCTGGAAAGGCTTTCACTCTTTTGACACATTATGGTTAATCCTCCTTCACTGGTATTTAGAGGATACTTCATATACACCTTCACAGTCTCTTTATTGATTTGTGTAGCTGTGTTTAGCAGCTTCATTGTTGAGGTTAGCTTCTAAATCATCTTCTACAATCATCAGATTAATCAGCACATAAAAGACCTCAATAAATAGTTCTTAGAGGAATGAGTGAGAGCAAAGAAATAGAGCAGCAAAGGAAGTCTCAGAGTTGGAAAGCAGTAAGACAATTTAGGCTAAGCTAAAAATACTTTTCTATTGGCTATTAACATCATTATGTTGGAATTGTTCCCATTTGAGTGTCAACCTTGATTTATCACAAAATATTTTCTAGAAGTACTGTAATTTGCAGGTATCATAATATAAAGTAGAGCTGCTAAGTAATAAATTCCTCAGTATAAATGGTGGTTGAAATAATAGGTTTGTTTCACCATTTACTTATGTTGCCTTTATGGAGAAGTTGATTAAATTTCTATGTCTCAGATTTCTTTTGAAGAGGAGAAACATAACAAAAGGGACTTACCTCATAGGGCAGCTTTAAGGATTGAATGGCTTAATACAGCTAAGTCACTTATCATGACTACAGATGTAAACATTCAGCAAAGTGAGTATTATTATTGATCTAACTGAAACAGCTGCCTTGTAGGTTCTTGTGAGATATTGACAGAATTGAATTTTATTATTTTACCTCTGTACAATGCTATTATAGAAATTTTTTGGCTATGAAACCCTCCACTAGTCACAAAGAGATTAAATGCATGCATCTCAGAATTCATAGCTAGTAGTTTAACCTAAAGACAAAGTGGAACATCAAGATCAGACTTTAATAAGAGGGACGGGGAGGTAGTTCAGTAGAATAAGCACTTTCCTGGCAAGCACAAGGGCCTGAGTTCAATCCCCAGTTCCAAAACTTTAATAACATCATCAACATTATACTTTAATATATGTTAAATATTAGTTTTATTTTTAAGAGTAGGAAAACTTATTAACAAATAGAAATGGGGAATAAGGATAGCTCCCAAGAGGCAGGAAGGGCCTCAAATAGGCTGCCTTAAATATTAGATTTAAAATGTGTATCAACCAAGGAATAAACACATCCCATGACTAAATCAACAAAGTGATGACTATTCATGTAAAGCCTTAGGATGTCTGTTTTCTTCTATTTTCAGGAAGGTTTAATGTGCCTGATGAAACTATAGGCTCTATGCATTATAACCCTGGTTATTTCACAGTAAAGACATTTGAATTTACCTATGTTTTAGAGCAGGATTGGCAAGTTCAGTAATCCAAGAGTGGTTCCTAGCACACAGTAAAAATGTAGACCATGAAGGAACATACAGTAATCCAATGAAAAGTCATGCCTTCATTAATGAAGGTGGATAGCTTATTATTTCTAATTGTGAACAGCAAAGGAAATAAGACAAAAGGAAGAGAAAACTTCAACCAGTTGGAGTTGCTTGCATTCAACTTTGTTATCTACAAATACAATACCTGAAGATTAATTAGATTTATAACTTTACTATTGGGAAGGTTTCTACTTAACTGTAATATAATTTATATGGCATAAATTTTTTTGTATAATTCTTAACTATGATGAAAATTTTGATGCTTTCACTTATGTTAAGTACCATTTTATTAATTTAAATGCAATAATATGTCACCCAGTGAAATCAACTGAATTATCACATAATTCAGCTTCTAATTTTAAGCTAGCCCACTTTTTTACACCATTGACTTTTATTATGAAAATCCATATAACTATTTCCAAATAGGTTTCCTTATTCACTATTCTCCTCCAAATATAATTTCATGATTATTTCCTATGCTGAAACTCTCTATCAGGCAAACTGAAGTGAAAAATTATTTTTAATGTGTGAAATTTCAGCACTTTTAAATCAGTCCCCATAGCACTAAGCAACAGTGCAAAAAATTAACCAGTTAAGAGGCTATTGTGTTTTTAATTGAATATATGGCTAATATATGTATCAAATTTTATGACAGAATGGGGTAGAAATGCAGTCATGTACCATATTTCTAATATGTCTTATTGGCTATGGAGTGTTTCTCATGGGCTTACAAAATATTTCCTAGAAATACCTAAAGTGTACAGAGTTAACTAATGTTGAAAATACACATGGAAGACTTCAATGACAGTTTTCATAAGTGTCTGTGACTCCATTCTAGGCCCTAGGACGTATACTGACTTTGCAAACTATGATCATACATCATGACTCTCATAACAAGCTGAAAAGAATGAAAACAATATGAGTGAAGGTGATTTAATAGATCTTGAGTAGAAAGTTCAAGAGCGACATGAAGATAGTAATAAAGAGAAGTTAGATGAAAGATCATTCGAGAAATTCCAAGAAAAAAAATATTGACAGAGCAAGGCAGAAAAAGTTGGGTAACAGAAATGCCAGAGCTGCTCACAGTGGAAAGGAATTCATACACCCTGTTCCAATAGATGAGAAGCAACCCTTGTGGTTTCAGCCAAAATCCTGGCATCCTGGAGCAGCAGCACTGGCCTTGTCTGGGAACCTGTAGTAGTATCAGCCCTGAGGGCCCCGCAGCAGCCTCTGGAAGTCACCAAGTCCAGAGGCAGAATCCAGAAACGTTTTTAGAAATCCTCCAGGGCTTTAATTACTTTAAAATGGTAATGTTTCAGTTGTTGAAACTAATAACATAATAATTTAAAATACTTAATGTTTATATTAATTACTCCATAAAAATCAAAATAATAATATATATGATATGATTAAATATATTATGAAATACCTTGAATTTTATTTGTTTTTGGTTTACCATATTAAATGTAGTTTTGACTTTCAGATATTCATTGAAACCAAGGACTGCTAAGAAATTTGAACATCATATATTAATATGCTGAGCTATAAAAGGCTCAAGTCAACAACTTCTGACATTGCAGTCCTACAGATAATCCACTGCTATTACAGACTACTGGACTATATTGGATTATTAGGCTGAATTCATATGCCTACAATATTTGTACTTCTAAAATTTTACTAAATTTGAGAAAGACCAGTTCAGAATTTTTAACAATTTAGTTTCTACTATTTTCTGGAGTTCTCTTAGTTGCTAATGGGTGTTGATATTTTTAATGTAGGTAATTAACCAACAACTCCTCAATTACAGACTACACAAGCACTAATTTTTCCTTTACCAGGTATTCAAATTTCTTCTACCATTCAAATTTCTTTTTTTATTAATTTCATTGAGAAACAAATGGCAATGAGGGGCCAGGGAGATGGTTCAGTGCAAAAAGTACTTCCCTGGCAAGCCTAAGGGCCTGAGTTCAACCCCCTGAGTTCAGCAAAAAAAAAAATAGCAATGAGACAGTTTCAAAACAGATTAATAGGACAGTTTAAATAATTAACACATTGCATATTATTGTTGTCTTCACAGTGGTTATTCAGAATACAAAATGCAGACATGATATCCTGTCTACAAACACTATTAGTACAAATCTTTCTTCTCACTGAATTAGGACAAAGTAGCTATATATCTATCCTAACTATTTTGTATATACAAATACAAAATGGTCTAAATTTCTATCCCATTTATTTGTTTAGTTTTGTCACAGGTGGGTATTTCATTGCCACTGAAATATTGTAGGTGTTTCAATTCAGCAAAATAATCCAATATTAGTTTCAACAACTGAAACATTACCACTGTATTTTTTATTTTATTGAAGTACAAATATGAATGAGACAGTTTTAAGAGACCTTAACAGGACGGATTCAATAAATTAATACACTGCAAGCTGTTTTCATAATGTTTTGGTATCATACAAGGTGCACACATGATATTATACTTACAGACATTATTATAGCAGATGTCTCTTATCAGTAAATTAAGGGAATATAGCTGTTTACGTATCTTCTTTTTTATACCTGAATTATATCAAAGATTCAATAATTAATACTTTCTACCTTGTTATTTTCCTAGTGGTTGTCCATAGTACTAGAAGCTGACATAATATGCTGTCCAACCACCATTAGTACAAATCTTGCCTCTCATAGAATTATGTAGAAGCACGACATATTTATTCTAACTGTACTGTTTATGCACACACATCATGATTCTTCCTTTCTATACCCCTTCCTTTGTCTACACATGTCAAAGATGGGCACTCCATTGTCATTAAACCAATTTAGGTGCCTGCACTCAATGACACAATTCAACACAGTCCAACATTCCACGACAATAGTGAGTTATCTGAAGAAGTTGTCGACCGTAGCCATTTACAACTCAACTTATTATTATGGCTCCACATTATATACCTCATTTTTATACTTTTCTGCTGGACGGTTAAGACTGAGATAGAGCAAGACCTATATACCGAAACATGTAGTTTTTGTTTCTGATGAGGTCAGTGAAGTCCCCTCAGGGTTTATCTTGTAATCCTGTACCTTATTCTGTAGATCCTTTGTCTGTGTCATCCATGTGGATGAGTCACAGCCAATGCTTGACCAGTTTGCTCTCTGTGAGAGCCTGAGAGAAAGTTTTCTCTCCATGTGACTCTCTCCAGGCACACCATAGAACTTCGATCTCTTTCCTCCGTGGCTCCATACTCTCTTTGTTCAGAAAATTTGGGGCTCAACTGAGATTCATGATGTTGCAGTACAGGTTCTCCTATGTCTTGAGTCTTCGCTGACCTTGAAAGGCTAGGTGTTGGCTGGCCTTGTGGCTCTTCTATTTCTCCACTTTTGATCTGTGAACTTAGGTTGTTAACCATCCAGAAGAAAAGCTGACTAGTATCCTGCAGCATATGCCATTCACTTTGCCCTAACTATCTGATTCAATTCTTTTTAGTTGTTGTTGTACATTTTTATTTGTATTTCTTCTTTTGACTTCTTATACTAGGGAGATTATACGATATTTACACATGTGTGTCTGGTTTATTTCACTTATGAGTATATGTTCGAGTGGCATCCACTTCAATATAAATGCTTCAAATTTATCATTCTTAATAGTTGAGCAATACTCCATTATATAGAAATACCACATCTTTTTCAACCACTCCTCATGTGACAGACATCTTGGTTGTTTCCAAGATTTGGCTATCACAAATTGTGCTGCTATAAATATATGTACACATATATCACTATGATATAATGTTTTCAGTTCCTCTAGAAAAATTCCCAGTAGGGGAATAGCCAGCTTGAATGGGATTTCCAGTCCTACTCTTTTGAGGAATCTCCACACTGACTTCCACAATGGTTGTACCAGTCTACGTTCCCACCAGCAGTGGAGAAGTGTTCCCTTTTCCCCACAACCTCTCCAATATTTGTTGTTGGTTGATTTCCTTATGATAGCCATTCTTTCTGCAGTGAGATGGTATCTCAGTGTTGTTTTTCTTTGCATTTCATGGATGGCTAGCTATGTGGAGCATTTTTTCATATATTTATTCACTTCTTTAATTTCGTCCTCTGAGAAGTATGTATTCATCTCAGATGCTAATTTCTGAGTTAGGTCTTTAAGTTTGAGGGCCCTGTTATATCTTAGTTCTTTATATATTCTAGACAGCAGACCTTTGTCTGATTACTTATTAGTTAGGATTTTTTCAAAATTTGTGGTTTGTCTTTTCACTTTGTTGATAATTTCTTTTGACGTGAAGAAATTCCTCAAATAGAATTGATCCCAGTTGTTGATTCTTTCAAGTGTTTCCCATGCGAATATATGTTTGTTCATGAACTCTTTACCTATCCCTACATCTTCAAGAGTTCCTCCTACTTTCTCTTCCAGGAGATTGAGTGTTTCTGTTTTAATGTTTAGATCTTTAATCCATTTTGACTTTAGCTTAGTGCATGGTAATAGACCTGGGTCAAGTTTTAGTTTTCGGCATGTTGAAAGCCAGGTTTTCCAGCACCATTTGTTAAAGAGGCTATCTTTCTTCCAGTGAATGTTTGGCCCCTTTGTCGAAGATCAGATGGCTGAGTGTGTTCATAGATGCTTCTGCAC
>PVKA01048659.1:0-13667 GCA_004027165.1 Ctenomys sociabilis
TAGAACTGTGGTATCTGTATTGTATGAACAGTATATATGTCAACACTTTTCCAGGTGTTAATATTTCTCTTTAAAATCTGAAAAATTGATTGTCTATATGCATCACTGTCAACCTTACCACAAAAAGTAATAATACTAATCCTATGATATTGTTAACTGATAGAATTGCTTTTGAATCTCTTATTCTGTGCATTTTAGATCTACACATTCTGTGCATTTTAGATCTACAAGAGCAGATAAAAATGGTGAAAAAAGTTATGTTATAGCTGATGCTAGTAGGTACTATTTAGTAAAGCTAAGGATGAACGCATCTTCCTGTATATGTACAGGGTTTTTTTTCTTGAGGCTATTTGTACAATGATACAGCATAACTACTACTTAAATATCATTTGCATTTTGCTAAATATTATGAATAGTTTTTGTGTGAAAACAATATTATTTATATGAGGGCCTACAGCATCTGTAGATGTGTCTATGAAAACGTATAAAACAAACACCATGAGGATACTGAGGGACAATTGCATGATGGATGGTATTGAAAAATAATCCACATATTAATGAAGTGCTGTGTTTCTCCCACTGCCATTATTTAATTGTCAGAGTAGTTGACTACACCAGCAAAGCTTACTCAACCCAAATCATCTGCTCTGACCAAAATGGGCAGGATGATCTGGAGGAGGATATTAGAGTAAAAGAGTAACACTGGGTCCAATGGCCCATCCCTTACTTTGCTACTGTAAATTTGTATGTGAGCATAACAATAGTAGCTGGTAGTGGTAGCTCCCTCACAGTACCTTTCACTGAGGTATACAGGAAGCGACTTGTGCATTACCCACTTGGTATGGTGGAATATAAAGTGTGTATACATGTGCAAAATGGATTCACTGTGCACTGATAGGTGAACAGACTCAGCTTCACAAAGACTTACTATGACAACACGAAAGCCCAAAACTTTTCAACTACAACCTACATGAAAACAGAGGAAAGCAAAACATATATGCTATCAATATAAGTGATACTTCTATATGGAGCATGCAGTTGTTATGGTGAAGATTGCCTTGATCAGAGAGTGCAAGCAAAGATCACTTAATTTTGTCCGTGTTTACATTTCAGTTCGCATGTTTTTATTTTTTGATGTTATCTTTTAAGTTTTGTATGCATGTACACAGCTGATGTGAAAAAAAGGTTTATTCTACATGCAAAATACATGCTAAGAATTTAATTATTTTATTGATATTTTATGTTCCTGTTAACTGCATGCTGTATAAAATAATAAGAACCACCTGACAAGATTGCACAACCAGTGAGATGTCAAATATGTCCTTTAGAAAATCCAGGAGCACAAAACACAGAAGCTGCTAGTGTAAGTGAAACATGTGTAACACATGTGTGTGTGACACTTGTGTAGGGGAGGCAGTTGTTATGTGTGTAGGTTGCTTTAGATGTGAATTTTGAAGCAAAGATAGTTTTGTAAAAGTGCTACTTGTGTTTACGCTGTAACTCATAAGAATTTGTATTGTTGTACTTAAGACTTTCACACCAAGAAGCACTTGATGTTGAAATCTTTGATGCTTTTTTTTATAAAACACTCCACACATATTAAAAATTGAATATTTATATTTGTGATATATTTCTTGTTAATTACTCATTATTTCATATGATAACACTCATAAAATTAATATTATTAACTCATCAATAGGACTATTCTAAGAAATAAAACCTGGACAGACTCATGATTTTGTGCCTTTATAATAAAATTAGTGCTATGCTCCATCTAAAGAGATAACCAGACTGTTTTCTAGGGGAAACACCATTAAATACAAAACTTGTATGCCTTATTATCTTCAAAGTGTTAAAAGAACTGAGGTTTCAGTTTTTAATTAAGGAAATACATTTTCAGGTTTAGTTCTTTTGCGCTATCAGTATATCCCCCATTCCACATATCGGAAGTTTAACTTCCTGTCTCATGGTTGGAAGAGGATATGTCGGGGAGCTTGAGATCAACTAGGGTCCTGAATTTGAAAAGCAAAAGGACTGGGTATCCCAGTATTTTCTTGCTTCCACTTTTGGATTTGGTTTTCCTTGTTATTTCTTGCATTGCAATGTCTTCCCACTATCTGTCTTTAGGCCTTCACCTCAGTCAAGCCACACCTGATTCCACACCCCGAATCTCCTCCATATAACTCCACATATGCATAGTACACATATACAGAGTCCATCAAAAATGAATACACACATCAGTGGAAGAAAAATGTTTACAGATACTTTAATATTAATTTTATTGAGACATCATGAGATTAACTCAAATTTCCTTTCACTTCTGGAGTTACAAGAGGTGCTCAAATTGATGACTATTAGCACCTAGACATTATTTTGGTATGGGGAGCTTTTGCTTAGACCATCTTGGTCGCTGAGATTCTGTACACTCGTTTTCAGATTCTGCAGGAAGGGCCATCAATGTAGTGTGCAGTATCTGATCTACAACACAGAGAGTGAAATATCTACTAAAAATGTACAATTTTTTCTTCTCCTGAATTTCTACATTTTCTTGGCAGACCATATATCTCCTCTGTGTGTGTGTGGGAGAGAGAGAGAAAGAGAGAGAGACAGAGACACAGAGAGACAGAGAGACAGAGAGAAAGCCTGCCATTTAAATTATGTCTTTTCACCTCTAGGCTAGAAAAAGCATTTTTCATGTCAGTTAGTGAATTGTTTCCTGAAGATATCTTTATTCTGCATTAAATAAGAACCCTGACTAGGTTGTAAAGAGCAATATTTTGTCCCTCACTCTTATTTTTCTAGATAGTAGTTTATGTCTATAATCATTGAGTTATTAAGAATTCAACTAATATTTAAATATTTAACTGATAAATTTGCCATTGGTGTTCAATGAGGTATCAAAAAGCCCAGACATGTTGGGGTTAGAACTGCAGTGGGAAGGATTATATGGGCCAAAGTTCAAGTGCCCTTGCAGGGGTTGGGGAAATGGCTCAGTGGAGTGAGTGCTTCCCTGGCAAAACAAAGTTCAATCCCTGGTTCCAGGAAAAAAAAAAAAAAGTGTGCCTTTGCTTCTGACACACTGAGTACAAAAATTCTGAATTCCATCTTGAAGACAATATTCTTGTTTCTTGTGGTTTTTGATACTTTATAAAGCCAGAAAATTATTGCAAATATAAGTTTATTAGGAGATAAAGTACTATGCACATAAATGGAGTAGTATTACTTTGATCCATTTTACTTTCTGTTTTCTCTGACATTTTTCAATGAAAATGTTGACAGTCATAGTGGAGATAAAGGTGAATAAACTTTATATTAAATTTAACATACTTTCATTAGAAACTGTTGAGTCTCATCCTACTCATTTATGTGATCTGTTGTTTTCCCTTAGAGAAGGTCAGGAGTAGATTACTTATTATGTTGAAGGTGATCATTGTAATCTCTTATTAAATACTATACTGATAAATTTAATAATGTAATGTGGTGCCTTAATGTAATTTCTCATAATTAGAAATTACACATTATTAAAATAAAGATTTTAGCCGGGCGTGGTGGCGCATGCTTGTAATCCCAGCACTCGGGAGGCTAAGGCAGGAGGATTGTTGTGAGTTCGAGACCAGCCTGAGCTACAAAGTGAGCTTAAGGCCAGCCTGAACTGCATAGTGAGACCCTGTCTCAAAAAGACAAAAAAATAAAAAAAAATAAAAAAATAAAATAAAATAAAATAAAATAAAGATTTTTCTAATTTCTTATTAGTTAACATTTTATAGCTGCATACTTTTATTATTAGCAAAATCTTCCTAAAGAAGTAATTGAAATACCTTTATTCCCTTCCAAATAATTCCCTAATAATTAAAAAACTTTAAACTTTTAAAAGCACTATCTCAAATTAACCTTTTCACTACTTTAAATTTTATACAGTACATTTCACCTGATAAAAATAGGCAATTCTCATTTTATTGTTGGTTATATGCTAAGTAATTTAGATGCTAATTGTGTCAATTAACATCACATAAAATCAATTACCAACTACAATGCTAGATTTAAAATACACTACCAAAAAGAAAACAATGAGATTTAATTTTTGTTTACACAACCTACAGTTAGACTTCATTTTCTTTTTTACAATGTATATGACACAGATCAGACTTGTAGCGATTCTTCCTGTTTTTTAGACCCCAAGATGCTGACGTTACAAGTGTACCACCTTACCCAGTCTCCATCCAGGGCTCAGCATGCCCAGGGGGTGGATCCCACAAGGCTGGCCTGGGATCCAACCCCCTCCCCGCTGCCCCTGCATCTGCCCAAGTAATTTCATTTTCTTAGAATGTTTTTAAACCAAAAATGCTATTGTTTTCTACTTTATGAATTAAGTAGCCATTTTGGCAGCTTCCTAGTAATAAAATTCTATTTCAATGAGGTTTTCTTCCTGAGAGTTTTCTGTTGTTTTCAGGATACTTCTTTTTCTGTTTTTGTGTCTATTACCACATTACTTACTTTGCAATGAACTAAAAGTTTCCATGATAAACAATGATGTGAAAAGTTCAGAACATCATTATAATTTAAAGTTTAATAAGTGATTTTTAAAAACTCATGGTTGATTTTATTACTTATTTGGTATAGAGTTATTAATATATGTTGATTGACCAATGATATTTTATGTTGTAACATTTAATTGTGCTGTATATTCTCCTTTTCTTTTTGCTATATTTATTGTTTTTATTATGAAATACTTTATTTGAAATCTCATTCATCACAGAGAAAATTTATTAATTATGTCTAGGAGAATTATAATGAAATAAATATTCATTTATCTATTATTTCCTTTGTAAAATACAGCTGATTCAGGTTGTCCCTCAAAGACATAGTTTTCCCTCCAGCAAAGATTGCCTTTTTGATTTTAACCTTAAATCTATTAATAGATTTTCCTGATTGTTTTATATCTCAGATGTTTAAAAATTATGTAAGATTAGGGATGACCAAATAGCTCGGCAGATTAAAGTGCCTGCTTAGGCAGACGCAGGGGCCTAAAGTTTGATCCCCTGGCTTGCCGTGCTGGTCCCACCAAGCACTGTGATTGAGATTGAGACTGGGCATGGTGGTGCACACCTATAATTCCAGCACTTGGGAGGCTGTAAAAACAGGATCAGTACGATTCTGGATCATGCAGTGACATCCTGTGTATACTGAATACCCTGTCCTAAATACAAAATAAATGAATAAATAAAACTATATATTATGTAGTTATGTTTGTTTTAATATCAATATGACATTATACTATGGTTTCTAAAATATGTATGCTACCATTTATTACTTTGTTCACTTTATATTGATTAGCTTATAGTTTATTTCATTAATTTTTAATATTTTATTTGAAGACTGTATCAAAATTTATCAATGAGTTATTTCCATATTCTCTAGTTTTTGATTGTTTTCATTTATTGATAGCACTATTCTTGGAATGGGTCTTCAGAAACACAGATATTGAGTGAGTTGAGTTATAACTTAATCTACATTTGACTTTACCAAACAAAGGAAAAAATTTTCAGCTTATTTTAACTAAATTAATATGTATAGCTTAGAAAAAGTTATTATTGCCAATACTTAATATTGTTAGTCTTTTTATTTGTCCATGTAACATAATTTAGATGGCCTTAGATACTATAATGAAAATGAATATTATTGGTTTATATTATGTTAATATTTTATATAGCATTTCTCTTTCTTTTTACTGAAATTTATATTCATGTGCTCCCTATAAAAAAGTTGAAGTATTGTAAATGAAGAAATGAATGGCTATATTTAACATCAACTCTACTGATTTAATACAAAAATGCTAAGATTATTTTCCTATTTTTGATGGTAAAACATATACCTGTTTCTTGTCAGAAGATATATGATGAAATATAACTTTAGGGTTGAAAATAGCCTTTTAAATAATATATGCAATTGTATAGAATTAATCACAGAAAATATGAATTTGATATTCTGATATGGTAAATAAATACTGAAGAATAGAGAAATAGTGTTATAAACACTGAAAACCCATCAGATATAGCTATATCTCACTGGCTAGGAGTTCATGCTCCTTAATCATTTCTTATGTCATCCCAGCAATTCTCTATTGGAATAGGAACCAGATGAACCACAGAAAGTTTAGGTGTAAACATAAACCATATATAAACGATGACAAAAGGGAAAAAAGGACTAGAATATGTCTACAAAATTTTATTTCAAATAAAATTTTCTATTTTATAATAAAGTTACATAGACTATCATCCTTGGCCACAGAAATATGATATTTTTCTTTTTTTGCCCAGAGAGTGAGCAACTTATTAGAATGAATAGGGTTTTATGTTCAAATCTTTAAATTACTGTAGAGAAAATTAATCCAGTTACTACCATTTTTGATACATGCACTTAATTCTAAGTAACATATAATTAGTCAATCACTAAAGTAAGTGAAGAAGGCAAGTTGTGGTTTGTCTATGCTAATACTTGCATCAACTGCTAGGACCTGGTAATATGATGATCTGTCATTTAAATCTTAAGCAAATTGGTTATTCTACTTTAGTTTGTCAGGTAATAATTTAAGTGGGAATTTCAAATTAGAAAATCATATAATTACTGCAAGAGAAGCTATTACCAAAGACCAAAATCTTCAAAAGTAGACTTGACAATCATTTTTATTTACTTACTACTACCAGCAGATATGATCTTAAATGAATATATTAATGCAGAGTAATATTGTTTTTATTTGAAACAGAACAAATATGAATTTCATCTAATTTGTACACAGCTGTATAAATCAAGCAAAAAGCTGATCCTAAATCAGAGTTTTAAATGGCTTAAATTATTCTCTGAAATCAAGTGAATATTTGTTAACAAATGCATCAGGAGTGCATTACAGTTTATCAACAGAAAAGCAATATATTTGGTTGGCTTGCAATATGATTCCATAGGAAAATCACTAAATGGCCAAAACAATTGTACAAAATGTGAATTCAGAAAAAGAAAAAAATAACCTCTCTTATTCATTTTCTTGTTTTATTCTACTTATACTAAAGGATTTCAGTATATTATTTTAGAAGTATTTGTCTTAATTGACTAATTACTTTTCTATATGATTGCAGATCCTATGTTTGAAACTGGAGTTTGTGATAGCATCAGTACCCCTAAATCAATATTGCTTGGTCACTCAGCAGACAAATTTCTTAGACAAAGGTGATAACTAAGAACAACACTGCAGCAAAATTTAGAGCACTTCATAAATCAACCTTCTTATTATGGACAAAAATAATTAACAAAAATAACTAAAGAAGAAAAAGTTATTACTGGTTCATGTTTCACTAAATGGACCACTGGTACCAAAGCCAAAATATGAACAGAAGTCCCAGACAAAGGACAGGAGCTTAATTTATTGGTGGTAGAAAGCACAGCAAAAAAAAAAAAAAAAAAAAAAAAAATCCTCCAAAGAAAACCCTGAGACAGATCAGCTACAATGGAAAACCTCTCAGAATCATGGCAGACTTCTCAACACAAGCCATCAAATCTAGAAGAGCATGGAGTGAACTATTTCAGATCCTGAAAGAAAATAACTTCCATTCCAGACTGGTATACTCTTGGAAACTATCTGTCAAATTCAGTGGCAAGAAAAGGTATTTCCACAGAAACAGGACAACAGAAAAAATTCAAGACAACCAAATCAACCCTATAATGACTATTGGAAGATATTCTAGAAGGAGACAGCCACAACTTCAAGAACAACAAAAGGAAGGAACTGACAAACTAAGGAAGTAATTTAAAGAAGGGGAGAAGTAGGGAACCTATAGCAGGAAAATAACATGACAAAGATAAGACAGTACATATGAGCTATAACCATCAATGTAAATGCCATCAATTCACCAATAAAGGAAGCAGGTTGCCAGAGTGAATCAAGAAAAAATAATATGCTATATACAAGAATATATATGCTATGTATGTTTAACTGAAAAGGAAATTCATACTGGAAGTCAAAGGATGGTAAACATTTTTCCATGCTACATGAAACCGGCAAATGCAGAGGATTAAACTGTGTGCTTAGGCAGACGGACGTGGGAACCAGAGATTTGATCTCCAGCCTGCTGTTCCAGTCCCACCCCCGGGGCGTGCTGAGACAGAGAATAAGAATGGGTGTGGTGGAACATGCTTGTCATCCCAGCATTTGGGAGGCTGAAAACGGGAGGATCAGTGCAAGTCCAGTCATGGCAGAACCATGACTGGAAGTCTGTGCCTGAAAGACCAAAAGTGCATTGGAAAGCTGCAGGGTCTGTGTGGGAAGCCAAAGGGAACTGGAGTCCAGTAGCTGAAGGACAACGGTGAGGATGAGAACTCTAGTGAAGAAAAGGAAAGGACTTCTGCCTTTCTTTTCTAATTGATTCCACGCAGGCCACAATCATTTCCATTGATGTCACCCATAACTAGAGGAGGTTATTTTCTCCTTAGTTGGTGGTCTACTTGTCCCTAATCCACAGACACACCTGGAGATTTTACCAATCTGCTCAGTGATGATTACTCAAGTAAGTTAATATATCACAATTAACAATCACACAATGTTTTATTTTGCTGAAGTCATACAACTACAATACTTAAATGACAATGCAATACCCTTCTCTAACAAAGCTAAACAAAAAAAAGGGTATACAAATGAAGGACCATTTTGTATCTATAATTTAAAATATTTAGGATGGATGTATAGCTACTTCCTCTTAGTTCAATGAATAGAAAGTTTTGTTCTAATAGTGTTTGTTCATAGGATATCATGTCTGCATCTTGTACTATGAATAACCACTAAAAAGACAACAATATGCAACATATTAATTATTGAAACTATCCTACTAATCGGTTTTCAAACTGTCTCATTCCTATTTGTTTCTCAATAAAATTATATACAAAAAAGAAATTTTTAAGTGTATTCAAATGTAAAATCATAAACAAAATTTATTTTAGCGCAGGATATCTTCGCTTTGTCAAATTAATTAACATGTAGAGACTAAGAATGCTTTGTAGTTTTCTTTTGTGAAAGGACACTTTCCTCACTCTCCTCACTGATCTTGTTATTTTCTTCCTACTGTTTAGAACAACTCAAGAATCAACTCCTAATACACTATTTTCATTGACTAAATAAGTAACACATGACCCTATTCAGATGATCTATAGTATACTATAACTTGAATTATTGAATAAATAATTATTTTAATGCTTTTCTACTGTATATCATTAAGATATGTTCATTTATTCTATTCTTTTTAAAGAGAATAATAAATAATAAAATTAATATTAGAAATGGCACAGAAAAAGTAATAGGAATTCGACAATGGTTGGCATATCACATAATATTGTGGTCTTCAGGTTAGTTCTTTAAATTACCAGATATTAGCATACAAGCACATTTAAAAAAGTTCTAAAAAATTAAAAAGGAGGAGAAAAACATCCTAAGAATTAATTGTTCCATTAAATACACCAGCAGAAATCAGCTGTGCAACTATCCAAGCTATCCTGCACATATGCATAAACTTTTCTTACTCGACTCTATATCCTCAGCACCAAAAGCATTGTCAGCCCAAATGTGATGCACAGTGTCACTGCTCTGATATTTGTGCTTAATTAAATAGATATACTTTAGATTTATTTATTTATTTTTATGAATTTTATCAAGAAACCACTAGTAATCAGACAGTTCCAAAATCAATTAATAGGACAGTTTCAAAAATTAATAATACACTTTAGATTTCAAAAGACATGAACATGAGTACTGTCAGAAGCAGCCTCTGTACATGATTGAAATCTCTTTTATCTGATTCCAGTTTTGTTTGATTTGTAGTCAGAGATAATCATACCTGTGCTTCTAAAGTCGCATGATCACAAATTTTGCTATTTTTATTTTTTGTTTCATATATTTCTAAAACTGAAGAGTGTTATCCTATCTCTGTGGAGTTATAAAATGTGACGAATAGACTTGAACCTTTCATGGTAAGGTTGCTACACTTCTAGCCCGTTGGGTGGATTTTTATGATTTATGAATCAATAATATATTGTAACAATTATCCATTATCTAAATTCTGAACGAATTGAAATTACATTTCAATTTCAATTTGTAGTCTTTTTTCTTACTTTATGAAAGTAGATCCATAAATGTTTCATTCAATAGAACAGAATCAAACTGAAAAATAAGTTTTAATCTAGTTTAAACAAGTTTTTAAAAATATCCCTTTGGCAGTCAAAAATCTTGCAGTGCAATTTATATTAAAAATATCCCCAAGCCAAAAGCTTTGGCAAAACTTCTATTTTCATCTATTTTGTCAATTCTGTAATTATAAACACATATGTTTATATTTAAATAAAGTATTTTGTCTACACAATATTAAAATATGAAAATTTCGGTCTCATCTGACATATTTGTGTTGCACAGTTGCTTAAGTGATTTTACATGTGGAGAACATATTTTAGCATCACGCTAAAAAGACAGCAATGAGGAATTAATCTATAAAGTCCCGGGCCTTACAAGTAAAATGACATTTTGTTATGTAATGTGCATTAGTTGTTGCAAGGATGTTTATAGAAATTTCAAAGTCCATAAAACATACTTCCATTATTAATTATGGTTATGATAATTGTTTTATCATTTAAATGTGTCCAGGAAAGTGAAATCAAAAACAACTTTAACTTGGTCCAAATTTAGCTGTGAGCTATTGTTCCAAAATGATTAGCCGAGAAACATTCTGTGAATTGTGCAGTGTTTTCATTTGGATTCCCGTATCTGCCAATCGTTCTAAACTGTTGAGTATTCCTATAAAAACATAAAAATAATATTAAGCCTTTTAAAAAATAAAGCAACATAAAATATGGGGCATAGCAAGTAAATTATGGTAGTTGTCAGTAATAAGGGGAATATAAAGCTATTTTTAATTTTCTTTCTGTTTTCCAGTGTTCCATTTGGAAAACATGTTCATCTATTTACAGAAATACTCCATTTGGACAATGCATTCATTGCATAGAGTAATTTAATGTTTAAGACATCTAATAAACATTAATTCAAATATTTTCTTTCTTGGCTTTTACATGCAAAATCGTTTAAGTTTTGACCTAGATTCAGATTTGGTTGTACTATTTAACAGAAAAAATTAAAATGTGAAATATGCTAATTTATGATGACTCTGGAATTCTATCCTTGAAGATTTTTAAAAAATTTTTGTATAGTACAAAATCACTTCTAGGAGACCTCCATCAGTAATATTAGGCAGTTATTTTTTATGAAAAGTAACGAATCCAGAGAAATAATTTTCAAATCTAAGTACAAAATCAAATGTGTTTTGCAATGGTTGTTTTTTATTTTGAAAAAACAGCAAGAAAAATATTTTATTTAAATAGGGGACATAATACACATAAAGCATTTGGGGACATCTAAACAAAATAATACATTGTCTAATTAAATTACATAAAATTGACCTAAATTTCCTTAAAATGGTTTTTTCATTTTTACCTTTAGGACATAGATTGTATATCCTAAAATAACCAACTACACATAAATATGACATTATAAATTATAACAAATACGTTTTGCATGATATCAGAATACGGCAATGCTATAATTTCATTGCTATGCTATTGAATTTGTGTATTATTTCTAGTAGCTTGTGGTGTTGTTTATTTGGTCTTCTAAGTAAAGTATTATGTCACCTGCAAACAATGATAGTTTAACTTCTTATCTATTTTTTCCTTTTATTTCTCTCTCTTGTCTAATGGCTCTAGTTAATGTTTCCTGAGCTCTAGTAAATGACAGTGGTGATAGAAGACATCCTTGTCTTGTACCAGATCTAAGAGTAAAGGATTGCAGTTTTTTGCCATTTAGAATTATATTAACTGTTGTGAGGTCATACATGGCTTTCACCAGATTGAAGTGGAAGCATCTATTCCAATTTTCTGTAGTACTTTGAATATAAATGAGTGTTGGACTTTATCAAAAGCCTTTTCTGGGGTTTGGGAGAAGGCTCAGTGAAATAACCGCTTCCCTGGCAAGAGCAAGTGCCTGAGTTCAATCTTTGTTTCCACCAAAAAAACCAAACCAAAACAAAACAAAACAAAAAACTTCCCTGCGTCAATTGAGATGATCATGTGAGTTTTTGTTTTGGCTCTATTGATATAGTGTATTACTTTATAGATTTGCATATATTGAACCATCCTTGCATCCCTAGTATGAATTCTACCTGTTCATGTTGTATAGTCTTCTTGATGAAATGCTCTATTTTATTTGCTAGGATTTTATCCAGTATTTTTCCATCTATGTTCATGAGGCAGATTGGCATACAGTTCTTTTTTTTTTTAGATGTGTCTTTCTCTGGTTTTGGTATCAGTATAATACTTGCCTCCCAGCTGCCCATTCTTAACCAACATATAAGTGGAACAAGTCTCTTGAGAACTCAAAAAATATTGTAATGCAAATAAACTTTAACAAAATATGTAGCATGAACCTAAAGGAGCAATTAAAGGAAAACTGTATCAAGAACTGCATATATTTAGAAAAGAATATTTAAAATTAAAAGTATAAATTTTTTTGGAACTAATAGTAGCACCATTCAAATCTTAAGAAAACAGAAGAAAAAATATGTAAGAATCAAAACCAGAATATCAGACTGGGTGGCACAACCTGTAATCCCAGCTGTTTGGAGGTGGGAAATTTGCAGATCACTACAAGTACAAGCCAGTTGTGAGACACTGACTACGCTGTAGACATTCCCTAAAATACCAGAAAAAAAGTCAAAATATCTTCTAGAAGACAGACAATGAGGAAAGCAGAAAACACTACTGTCTTACTAAAAGCAGAGTAGGACATTCAGAAAGTGAAAACCACTACATATCAGCATTTATCACACACACACACACACACACACACACACACACACACACACACACACAAGATTTGACAAAACCCAAGTTGAAAAACGGTATTTATTTATAAAATAAACAAAACCAAGTGGGTTTGTCTCAGTAATGTAAATTTTATTTGATATTTAGAAATCTTCACTTATACTCATCATGTTCTTAGATAATGAAAAACTACAGGAACTTCTCAAGAGCTGCAGAATATATTAGGCAAAAATCAACACCCATTTTTTGTAGATATACTCATAAAATAAAAATGATTAAGAATCCTAGTAAAAAAGGACCTTTAAAATCTTTTTAAATATTTGATACTTCAATGAATTTGATTACATGCCTGATACACGGCCAAAGCAGGATGATAAACACGATGTCACCCTGACCCACGAAAGTGTTTAACTGTTGGTGAAAGATATGAGAGCCATGCCCAAATCAGGCTGCTTCCTGGGATCACAAAATCTAACAGCAAGCTAATGTACAGAATACCTGTGCCCTCAGCACTCTGGAAGACTTGGGTAAAAGGATGGAAAACTAGAGCCCAGCCAGGATAGTTGAGCCACTTAGCAAAAACCTGTCTCAATCTTTAAGAATAAACTAAGTTAAAATTAGAAAAATTGAAGTAATTCAGTGTGAAGACTGTAGGTTCAATCTTTAGTAATGAAAAAAAAATTAGACATCAGAGACATACTTAAAGCTCTTCAACCTATGTAACTTGAAAAATATTGATCCTACTAGGTACTGATTTAAAAATC
>PVKA01048660.1:0-13664 GCA_004027165.1 Ctenomys sociabilis
CAGGATATTATGTCGGCTTTTAGTACTATGGTCATCCACTAGGTAAATAATTATTGAATTTTTGATATAATTCAGGTATAAAAAATAAGATAAGTAAGCAACTACACTCTTAATTCACTGATAAGAGATATCTGCTAAAATAATATCTGTAAATATAATATCATGTATGCACCTTGTACAATACCAAAACGTTATGAAACCAGTTTGCAATGTATTAATTCATCGACTCTGTATGGTTAAGGTGTCTTGAAACTGTCTGATTGACATTTGTATTTTAATAAAATAAATATAAATGAAATAAATAAATAAATTACTAAGTAAAAAAATAAAATAAAATAAAATGTTTTTCCTTTAAATAATTAATTCCTATTTTTCTATGCAATATATATCAGAAAACTCAAAATCTTTGGATTGCCCCCTCTTTTAAAATAGTTTTTAACGAACGACAACTTCTTCGGATAACTCACTATTGTAGTGGAATGCTGGACTGTGTTGGATTGCATTGTTGAGTTCAAGCACCTAAGTTCATTAAATGACAATGGAGTGCCCATCTCTGACAGATGTAGACAAAGGAAGGGGTATAGAAAGGAAGAATCATGATGTGTGTGTATGGACAGTACAGTGGGGATAGGTAACACTGTGCTTCTACATAATCCTATGAGAGGCAAGATTTGCAGTAATGGTGGTTGGACAGGAAATTATGTCAGCTTCGAGTACTATGGACAACCACTAGGAAAATAACAAGGTAGAAAGTATTAATTATTGAATCTTTGATACAATTCAGGTATAAAAAAAGAAGATACACAAACAGCTACACTCTCGTTCTTTACTAATAAGAGTCATATGCTATAATAATGTGTGTAAGTATAATATCATGTATGCACCTTCTATGATACCAAAACATTATGAAAACAGTTTGCAATGTATTAATTTATCAAATCCATCTTGTCAAGGTATCTTAAAACTGTCTCATTAATATTTGTACTTCAATAAAACAAAAATTAAAAAATAAATAAAAATAAAATAGTTTTTAAACTTTTGTCAAGGAAAAAATTGAACAATACAAAACTCTGAGATGCTTTGAGCAGTGTTTTGAGTAATTTCAATCATAACCTTGACTTCTCCTGTGTAGTCTGACACTTGGGAAAACCTGAAGATCTCTTTGTATTTGGGCTGCAACCTCTGGCTGCAGCTTCAGCCCCACTGGCTCAGCCATGGGTGAGCTGCTAGCAACTGCTCATTGCCCTGATTTACTGCTGGAACTGGACTCCATCACCTCTGCCGTCCTCTCCCCAGGAGATACAGCCATTACTTCCCTGCAGATGGCTTTTCCTTCCTCTTATCTGGGCTGCTGTCACTCTGAGGGCCCCTGGTAGAGCGCTCATTGCTGGTGTAATGGGCACGGCTAAGCACAGGGTGGGTCAGATATCAGAGGTGCCCTAACTGGGATCCAGTTAGACAGGAGAGGGGAGACGGGATGAACTTAACTACATAGCCATTTCTGTTGTCTGCTGCCTCCAGGCACTGGACTTGCCAGCTTTGATCCTACTCTGCTGGATATCCTGTTTCTGCCAGGATTCCCTGTGCAGATGCTCTTTGCACCATGTAAACTTATGTGCCACAAACACACATGATTCCAGCTCCAGCAAGAACCAGGGCACACGGTAGTCATGACTTGCCTGTTTAGTCCAGATGACCAGCCCTGTGGTCAGTGGGTCAGGCCATCATCCTCAGCTTATCAGGCCAGGCAGACTTCCAAAACGCTGTGAAATCCCAGTTGAGTCTTCCTAGGACCTGATAGGTGCAATCATCCTTCTGCACTTAGCCTGTGCCCCTGTTGCTTGATGGGGCAAAACAGGACCTGATGAAATTTTCCTAGAAATGGTTGTTCTTCCACATGACTTTTAGATTTACACTAATTTTTGGTAGGCTAGACCTCAAGAAGTGATGGGGACCACTAGGATAGACAGGACTGAAGCAAAGAGTGATATCTGCATTCCAGGCCGGGTGCAATCTGGTCAAGAGCAAGGCCATTAACAATGCAAAAAGAGAGCCAGCTTCATACACCAGCCTAAGGTATGGGAGGGGGCATTTCATTGAGGAGGATAGAAAATTTTAAGTTTCTCAGGGGCTATGGGTAGGTCTGGCACCTCTTCTGGAGCGGGGAATTAAATGTAGTATGACAGTGGTATTCCCCTGATTTACAGGATGACATTCTGTAGATTTACAAGGTGTTCCTTAAGCCTGAAAACCTGAACTGGGAGCCATTCTGATAAACAGACTATTTTTCCCTCAGGTTATGGGTTTTCCTGTTTGAACACACAGGTCTGTCAAAGCCTTTTCCCTTCATGGGAGGGGGGGCGCTAACTGTGAGGAACTAACTAATCCAATTAGATTCCCTCATCAACACTTTGTAGAAAGTCTGGAAGGTGCTGTTGAAGAGACAGATAATGGCTGTGCTGCATTTACAGACAATATGTCCTTTAAATGGCCCCACAATCAAAACAGCCTTCAGTTTTCCCTTTGCTCTGGAATGTGGATGAACAACTTGAGTGATAGCTGCTGTCAAAGCAGTTCCCACTATGTAGAAGGAGCTAATATGCGCACAAATCCAAAGATGTATAATTTGTCTTGGATCAGTGGGAGCTTGAACTTTAGTAACAGGGTAGACATACTGAAGACCCTCCCACACACATCTGGTTTCTTTATCTAATTGAGCAAAGCCAATGGGCTCATGTGGTATTGGAGGGACTGCTCTTCCATCCTTTTTTGACCAAAATCCAAAAAAGTAAATACTTCCCAAGAATCAAGTATGGAAAATACACTTCTACATACTTATACCTCTGTGATTCTTGAAACACTGTCCCATTTTTAACTACTAGTAATGTAATACGCCTTTCTCTCTTTGACTTTTCTTTAAGTCCATTACTCCCCCGCTGAACCTCCAAGTTTTTTATCCTGATGAATCCAATGCACACCTGTGCTGAATACTGGCCATAACCAATTTGCCCCTACTCTGTGTTGCACACAAATTGAGAAGCGTTCCTAGGCCCATTAATCTTTCTCACCAGGTCAGTGCATGTTTGTTCACCAATTTGCCTTGTTGCTTGCAGATCTCTATCATCCCAGGAAAAAAATGGCAAGGGAATGAAGAAAATAGAAGACAAGGCTGAGGTCAAGTGGAGTGCTCTTCTGATGAGTGAAGAATTGCTTAAGACTTGTAGGTGCTTATACACTCAGGAGGTTGATGTCAGCTTCAATCTATCTACCTCGCTACCCAATGACAAGCTGGAGAAGCTTTTTTACATGGCTTGAGGAGCTCCCATGCTTTCAGCCTGGCATATGTGATTGATTTCTAGACTCAGCACCTCCTACAATCAGGTGTTCTATTCCAGCAATGGTAAGGTAGATAATATGACCTCTTTTCTCACCGTGATGCTAGCAGGGGTTTCACTGCCACTATTAATAGAGAATCTAAGTCTTAGGACAACACAAGTCATGCAGGAACATGAACAATAGTTATGAAGCTCTGGATCTCCTTTCATGAATTATATGAACACAGAGTATTTTTCAAAATGATCTCAGAGGGTTTGTGGGAGTTTTTGTGGTCACAGAACCCCTTAGAGTTAGTGATGTGCTGCTTGGGGGAATATAAGTGGGAACTGAAGGCCCTAAGACCTGTCTGTGGGAGAGGAGAACACCTCAGAGGGCTTTTGCTGTGCTGCCCCATGGCTGCCCTGCTCTTGACGTGTGTGCAAGTTTCTGGTGGTTTCTGTTTCGCCTGGCATGATATAATGGCAGGAGCCCCTGCATGCAAAAGTGGAGATAGGGACACCATGGAGGTGAGAAAGCAGAAAGATGAACAAGAGGAAAAGGAGGCTCAACAGAAGGAGGGGTAATGCTGCTGGGAGAAACAGGAGGATGGGCCAGATTGTCATCCCTGCTGCACTTTAAGCAAAACATAGTGGTCGGCAATTTGGGGAGTCCTATGAACTATATCTGGCTGATATCCCAGCAGCTCCTTGGGGTCCCTCACAGGACCAATTCTAAAAGAGGGAAGATGGCTTGTCTAGGACTGTCCCAGTGTACCTAGCACATCTCAGACTTTCATGTGAACATTTCCTGTCTCTCTGTGGGAATGGCACAGGCTCCTCTTCCTGTCACAGTCACTGCCATCCTGTAGGGGGTGCTATTGGGTCCACCTGCTTTGGACACAATACACTTCTGCCCCAAAGGATAACATATCAAGTCACTTTTTCCTTCAGTACATTTCTGAAAACCTGTATTCAAGGATTCTGGTTCCTCCATAAAGTTGCAGTTCTCACCCAAGAGAGTATAAAGCTTAGAAATGAATCTGAATCCATTTGAGACTATTGGCTGTTTTCTCAGACACCCTACAGTATTAATGTTCCTGACCAGGGTCAGTTCCAGTGAATTTCTTCATGAAAGAATGCTGTGAAATACTGCAATGAGATGCTCATCACCATTCCCATCTATGGGGTGCTTCTCCTGAGAGAAGTAGGTGGTGCTTCAGAGAAACTCTTCTTTGAAATCATTGCTTGTGTTTGGGTTTTCTTTTGTCCTGGAGGCCATCAACTTAAATCAGTAAAACCTTTCCCCTTAGGTGATAATCAAACCAGCTGTAGCTGGAGAGGTTTGTGAATCTGGTATATGTCTCTCATGAATGAGAGGGAAGGCACAGGACTAGAAACTTCCACTCTCTGTGACAGGGAAATTTCTGTTAGGGAGAGGCTAAGGAGCTAGGCTGGTGACAGGTTTTTGTCTCACTGGCCCATCTGTCTGTGTCACTGTGAGTAACATCACTGCTATCATAACTCTGACAGTAATAATCAGCTTCATCCTCAGGCTGAGCCCCAGTGATGGTCAGGGTGGCTGTGTTTCCTGAGCTGGAGCCAGTGAATCTGTCAGGGATCCCTGTTGGTCGTTTACTATCATCATAGATGATCATTACAGGGGCCTGCCTTGGCTTCTGCTGGTACCAGTGAGCATAATGTTCAGAAAGTTTAGCACCAGAGCAGGTGATTGTGGCTGTCTTCCCTGGTGCCACTGACACAGAGGGTGGCTGTGTCAGGCTGAAGGAGGCCATGGAACCTGAAAAAGAGGGGAGGAAAAGGACCTGGGTGAAGGACCTATACCCAGGACCCCCTCCCAGGCCCAAGTCAGGGTTGGCAGCAGAATCCAATCTTTGATTGTAGAGGTGGCACTAGCACAGAGATGGACAGGTCACCTGTGCAAAGGAGGAGGATCAGCGGACAATGGGTCCAAGCCATGTTGCAGAGGTCCCTGAGCTCTGCCTGCTGAGATCCCCACACAGCTGGCTTCTCCCAGTCCTCTCTTATTAGACTGAAATCTTTGGGGTGGAGAGTGTTTGCTGCTGATGCAAATTAACTGCTCCTTTGAGGCTGCTGACAGCGCACATGGGAAACACCTCTGCCAACTGTCAGGGTCTTTCTATGAGGGAGGAGACTAGGCCAGTCTGTAACTTCCTCTAGGTTCTTTTCCTCTGGCCTCTGAGACCTAGGCCAGAATCATCTCCCATGGGTGGACCATGGGGTCACTGTCCCCACCCGTATTGGAGTTTCAGTGAGCCCTGGGCCCAGCACAGCTCTAGTCCTTCCAGAACTCTGAGCCTGGCTGAGCAGAGCCCTGCTGAGGACCATTGCTGACATTTCCCTCAGCAGGAGCTGAACCATGGATGCCTCACTTCCTGCCTTTTCTTTCGCCTGCTCCTCTGGTGAACTTTCGTTTCATTCTTGTGATTGTGTTAGAAGTTGGTCACATGTCATCAGGATTTTAGTTCTATTTTTTGTTTGTGTGTTTGTTTGTTTGTTTTGGTTTTTTTTTTTGGCAGAACAGGGGATTGAACTCAGGCTTATGTGCTTGCCAGGGAAGTACTTATTTCACTGAGCCATCTCCCTGGCTCTCAGTTCTATTTTTTTTATATCTGACATTTAACTGTGTAAACCAACACTAGAACTTAGGTGCTTATAGCATCTTGTAGAATATTCCATAGACGTTGTGTTTTCTGCTAGGGACATCCCTGTTTCCCCAGTACAGTAGCAAAAGGCTTGTGGAATTTATTTCTTTGTGTCTTTAGCTTTGGCATTGCTGTTTTATGTAATCTTGTTAAAAGTGGCAGAAACCAGACCTTCCCCAGAAATACACTTCCAGCCCTATGACCACTGTGAAGGTCCTGACGACTCTCTTTTCAAAGATCTGAGCTTGAAAAGTGGATTGAAATTTTCCTCCATCAATGAGGATCCTGTCCTGAAACAAGGACTATTTAGTGGCCTTAGGTGTAACCCATGGGAGATGAGATTCCATGTCATTGGTTAGAGTGCCTTCCACCAGAGACTGGACCTGAATACAGGACCTAAGGGCAGCCTGAGGGAAAATCTGCTTGGACTTTGCAAAAGATACCTGAAAGGATTACATCAGAGAGGCAAGCCCTGGTGCTGTGCTGCAAAGTGAGGGACAGTGCCCTTTAAGAATCCAGTAGCTGGGCCACCCAGATAGCTCAGCAGACTAAACCTCCTGCTTAGACAGAGTACATCAGCTGGGGTTTGATCCCTGGCATGTTGTACCAGCCCTATCTCAGGGAACACTGAGATGACAACTGAGACTGGGTGTGGTGGCATGTACCTATAATCCCAGCACTTGGGAAGCTGAAAACAGGAGAATTATTATGAGTCTGATCTACATAGTGAGACTCTGTAGACCCTGTAACAAATGTATTAAAAAAAAAAAAAAAAAAAAAAAAAGAATCCAGTAGCCCTAGTATCCGTACTTGGTTAAAGACAGCTTTTTAGAGCCACATGTTCTCTTTCTAAGCTCCTTAGACAATCTGGTCTTAGCTGGCTGTGGTAGCACATTCCTGCATTCCCAGCACAGAGAGGCTGAGGCAGGAGAATTGCTGTGAGTTGGAGGCTAGAAAAGACTGAAAAAACTACAAAGTGAGCTCAAGGCCAGCCCAGGGCACATGGTGAAACACTGTCTCAAAAAAATTATATATATATGGGAGGGTAAATAAAGTATCTGATCTTTAGGGTGGCTTCTCCACTGATTCTCAGCTTGGCATGAGCTGCCCTATTGACATTGGGGATAAGGCAATTCTACTGTTTTCCAGACAAAGCCCTTACCTACCTAGGTGCTTCTCTACTCAGTGTTACTGATGAACCTCGCAAGGCAGTCAGAGTAGCCCAAAGAACTTTCTGACTTCTGGCCTAAGGACTTTCCCCTGGACATCCATTAGTCCCCAGTGCTGGGCTCCTTTCTGGCCTCTCCAACTCATCCCAGATGTGTCTTCTGCCTGCAACTCTGCTGCTCCCTGCTGGTGAATGAGTCACAAAGTGAAAGCCTCCCTCCCTGGGAGGACTGTCACTGTCCTATAAGCCTGACTGGGAGTTCAGTCTCACTCTGTGCCAGGTACTCTCACCTATTCCTGCTCAGTGCCGCACAGGAAAGCAGCACTAGGGTGCATGGAGAGGTGGAGAAGGCACAGTTCTCGTAACTGAGCTTCCGAATAAAATGTCTGTCATAGGGCCTGTGTTTTGATCAAAGAACTGAATCTACACACTCAGCCTTTGGCCTTCTCTAACATGTCCAGTGCATCCTCTGTGACAGGGGAATTTACTTCCCATACATATAGGTAGCATCAACACCTCCCCAAAATAGTATGTGCTGTCATAGGACTGCTGGAAATTTCTGGCACTGCACTTCAGCTGTGTGTGTACATCATTAGCCACGTCATCCCTGTCCTGAACATCATTGTCATCTTCATTATCTCCATCTCCATCATCACTGTCATCACTGTCCTCATCACGACTATCAAAATCCCTATTCCTCACATGCATTCTTTTTTCTATTTTTCAGTACTAGGGATTGAACTCAGGACCTTGTGCCTATTCTTATTATTACATTCTTAAGCGTCCTGCATTGGCCTAGTATGCACTTCTGATGAAACTGAGAATCTCATAATATACTGTTTAACCCTTTAGGAGGGTGTCCTCAGTGCAAGACCAGGCCCCAAGGACTGGGTCAGTGAGTGAAATCCAAACTGAGGTTCTCTTTAATTAATAGGATCCACTTTGTGCTTTGTATCAGTATTCTGGATTTTTTTCACTAAAGTTCAGTGCAATCCTTTCAATTTCACAGCAGGTAAAGTCAGGTTATTTTCTTGGAGAACAGAATACATTGATGTCAAATTAGAGTTGATTCTCTCTTCTGGCTTTGCTTGCCTGAGCAGCTTTCTCATTCCATGCCTCTCTGCCATGCAGTTTTGCTTTAGAACCAGCTGCCTTTTGACTGAATCTCATGGACACAGTGAATCAAATAAACCATTCTCCTGTCAGATATTTTGTCCAGTGATGGAAAAGCAAATCCTACATCCTCTCTCCTCACCAGCTTGGTGGCAAGTGTCTTTCAGTCAAGTTTAATGGGGGGGAGATCTGATTCTTTGGTGCCCCTAGGTCTTGTAGTTACAGGGGAATTTGGAGCCCATTCTCTTGGGTCCCACTCTGTTCAGCATTCCTTAGGTTGAGTCTAGGGTAAGGGACAGCTCAGGGTCCTATTGGGGCTGTGACTGCAGTTAGGAAATGGGTAGGTTACCTGTGAGGCCAGTGAGAGGAGGCAGCAGAAAGTTCCTTGCCATGATGGTTACATCCAGAGCTCTGTCCTCTTACCCTACCAGTTAGCTTTTCCTCTGTTAGCCTCCCCAAAATGATGAGGCTCTGGCAATTGAATTATAGTGTAATTGTTGCTGCTGTTTGTGTTTCCACAAGTTCCAAGACTAGAGGGATAGGAAGGAGAGGAGGTGCTTTTCATCCCCCATTCTCAATATCATTGCTTCCTGCCAGTGGCAGAGAGGGAGACCTCTGTCTGTCACACTGTGGGTTTTCAACTTGTGCTTATGAAGTGATGCCTTGGGACAATTTCCTGGGAGATGCTCATATCCAAATTTGCCTCTGGTCCAGCCTAAGTCTAAAAGTTGAGATCTTCCTAGATCTTGCAATAGCATGGAGTCATTCTCATCAGTTATATGGGCAAATAAATATGGAATTTCAAGTTTTTCCTCTTTAATTTCCATCTGTATTTTATTTTATTTTATTTATTTATTTATTTATTTATTTATTTTTTGTCTTTTTGAGACAGGGTCTCACTATGCAATTCAAGCTGGCCTTAAGCTCACTTTGTAGCTCAGGCTGGTCTCGAGCTCACAACAATCCTCCTGCCTCAGCCTCCCCAGTGCTGGGATTACAGGCATGCGCCACCACGCCCGGCTTCCATCTGTATTTTAAATAGCGAGCCTGAGGCTAGCAAGATAGCTCAGCACACTAAAGCACCTTCTTCAGCAAGCTTAGGCTAGCACAGGGACTGTGGTTCAGTCCCTGGCACCACATGCCATGCAGCCCCATCCTGCAGGTGGGATGAGCTGGCCATAGTCCAGGTGTAGTGGCTCATGCCTGTAATCCCAGCACTATGGAGGCTGAAAGCAGGAGGATCACCACAAGTCCAAGCTGCTTTGTGAGACCATGCAACAACCAAATATATTTTAAAAATAGTGAGTCAATTCTTCTAAATATAGGGGCCGGGTAGATGGCTCAGTAGAATAAGCACTTCCCTGGCAAGCACAAGAGCCTGAGTTCAATCCCCGGTTCCATAAAAAAAAGAAAAAGAAACAAAATTCTTCTAAACATAAATAACTGTATAAGCATTGGATTAAAATAATCATGATCATTCATGTAAGAGTGAATGAATCAAGCAATCAGTGAAGGAGTTTCTTGTTAAAATTGGTCTATGTTTCCTTGAATCACACCTAGTTGTTCTTCTGATTAATGAAGTAGGATCTAGGGTCTCATAACCGTTGGGTAACTAAGAACCTTCAGCCATGTAGGAGGAATGAATAGGCAGAGTTCGACTGGTTGGAATAAAGAATACAAGATTTCCAGGGATTTCCAGCTCTTGGATTCATTATACCATAAAGGCATGTGAATCAAAATGGGTGCCTAGGTCACATTCTGCTTTTTAAGAGCTAATAAAGACAGCTGACTTTAAAAACAAAATAAGTAAATAAATAAAAAGAATCCAAGATAACTTCAGAGGGCCTCATCTAAGTCTGGCTATCTTCATGCCTCCTACAAGGTGCTCAGGAACTGCTTCCGGGGAACGTGAGAGGAGATCCCAGGGACTGAGGGAGGTGCCCTGATATCTACCTGGTAGTGGTGGAGGATGGCCACTTCAAGGGATATTGGATAGAATGCCCTTCCATCCAATGTACTGCATTGAAGGGGGTTGAAAGCATCTGGATGCATATAAATGTTTAGGTCTAAGATATCCCCTGAAGTGTCATGTGTTTAGAAGCAGGACTTTTTGAAAGAGATTAGATCAGGAGAGTGCTGTACTCGTCATTGGATTAACCCACTGATGACTTTCTCTCCATTAGGAGTTGTGGTGTGTACCTTTGGAGGCTGTGTCACCTCCCCATCTCCATCTCCCCCCTTCTCTCTGTGCTTCTTCACTGCCATGAATTGTATCTTTCCTCCCCCACACCCTTCTACTAGACCATGTATGTCTTGAAGCAGTGAGCATGGACTGCATCCCCTAAAATATGAGTGACCTTAACCCTCTCTCTTCGAAGCTTCAATTCCTGGGTGTTGAGTATTGTGTTCCAGTGACTGGAAAGGAATTAACACAATGTATCTCTGAGCCCAATCTCCTCTGCCTTGCCATATGGAGGGGCCTGAATGTTCAGAGAAGCTTTAGTTCAACAAGCAGAGAAAGTGGAGATGTGGAGGCAAGGTTGCAAGCAGCTAGAGGCCCTGTAGAAGGAGGGAGTCATCTGAGAATTCAACAGAGTATGGGGACCAGGGTTTCTGTGGTTGTCCTACTGCCAGATTGGGCAGGTGCTCACTTGAGGAGTCCTGTTAACTCCATCTGAACTCAATCCCAGCAGCACTTTGGAGGCCCTAGCACCTCTCACCCCTGCATGTGGAGTCCTGTGTGTGTTTCCTTCTGGATATGTGACCTGCTCCTGCCTCGCTGAATATCAGTCCTCCTCTTCCTCCTCCTCCTCCCATTCATCTTCCTTCCCCAGTACCTCTTCTTCCTCTTCCTCTTCTTCTTTATTTTCTTTTCTTTTTTAAACTTGGGATTGAACTCAGGCCCTTGCACTTGCCAGTGAAGTGCTTATTCCATTGAGCCATCTCCCTGGCCTTCTTTTTCTTTTTCTTCCAGTGTCTTTGGTAAACTGTTTCTCTTATTTCATTATATTATTTCTCTATATTTTCTTTTTTATGTGTATTTTAGGAGAGGGCTTACAGGGTGTTCAGGGTCTCACTACTGGGTCAGACTCATTGTGATCCACCTGTGTACAGCCTCCCAAGACCTATGATTACATGTATGTGACACCATGTCCACTCTCAATTTCCACCTCAGTGTGCCCTGGCGAGGAGTCAGCATGGCAGACAGGGAGTCTATATTTTCTTAACATTCATCGACTTTCCTTCAAGTAACAACTTTGATAATTTTCCATCTTTTAGAGTCTTATTCTGTCTTATCATATTTTTATTTTGCCCTACTATGTTTCCTGCATCTCTTTCATCCTTGATGCCTGAACAGTACATTACAATATTATAACACTAGAATAAGAAAAGTTACCTCATTGGAAATTCAGGATGCAGGAACTTATTCCAGGTTTTACTTTCTGGCTTTGTCAGTGAATATCGTTCAATGGTAATGCTGTCAAAAGATTTAGGGAAGGTCTTGTTGATGTGGTCCCTAAACCAGTCTCTGTAGTGCTGCCCTAGGAGGTGAGCCAACCTGCATGTAGCCCAGCACTGGATTGTAAGCTAGGGCAGCTGAGACTGGTTTAGCACCAGGCTGAAATCCCACAGCCACTTAGAATGGTACAGCACTGGTGCACTTTTGAACCCCCAGGCTGTGAGACCTTTCATTCTGTGAGTTACGTGAAGGCTGAGGGCACTGTGATGTAGGTGGCTGTCTGTGATGCGGGCTGGAATCTGAATAGATCTCACAGTGGCTATGGGTTCTCAATTGGTGGCAGTGCAGTTCTATATGTTCCATCCAAAGAAACCTACTTAAAAAAATTGAGGGGCTCTGACCGGTACAGGACGTTTACTGTGGGAAATCTAGTTACATCCAAAGCCAAGGCCTATATGTGTTTCATTTCTTAGCCTCTGATGGACAGCATGTCACACTGCAACCTGCTAACTCAGTTTGGGGAGGTGTATTGTTAGTAATTTAACATTTTTTCTAGTCCACTTCATTCTCTTATTCTACTATGTTGCGGTAATATTTTATAATTTTTCATCTTCTTTTCTAAACTCTTGTGAAGGCATGTTAGTGTAAAATTGTGTGTGTGTGTGTGTGTGTGTGTGTGTGTGTAGTTACTCAAATTGATGTATCTGTGAGGAGGTGATCATGGAATAGTCCTTCATGCCTGCACTTATTCGCCCCAGAGCAATCAATATTTTAATTTTTGCACAACTATTTAAATAAGTGTTAGGGTATATTCAGCTTTCCAGAAGAATTCAAACCATCAGAGCAAGCATGCAGCTAAACAAGATGCAGTGTGATCAAGGATTTGTGTAGAGACAAAACTTCAGGCTCCAACAGCTCTGTTTGGACTTAAGAATTGGGTCCTGTTTCATCAAGATGATGCTGCTGGAGAGAGAGCAGTTCCTGAGTGAACTGAACAGGCTCTTCCAGCAGTTCTGGACGTCAGGCAGTGTTCATCACCCCGAAGAAATATGATGTTTGAACTAGATCCATCCCAAAGAAGAGCTCCTTTGAGGGCTTTGAGCCTGGAGATAACAAATGTTGGCTGAGATCTACCAATGGGAAGAAGAAGATCAGCACTCTGGTGAGCTCTGCAAAAGTGAGTAAGCTTCAGATGGCCTATTCTAACCCAGTGAGAGATATCATGGACAGGCTGAAGAAGAGGCGCAAGAAGAACAAGAGTAAGAAGGCCAAAACAGCACAGTGAAGGGCTCTGGATTCTAGGCTCTGACCAGCTAGCCAATGGATTGCTATTTTTCCTTTTGGCTAGATTTTTGCTTTTCTTGTGGCAACTATTTTCATGTGAGATGAAGGTCATTTTGGAGAGAAAAAGGTTCTAGTGTACAGGGTAGTTGTGGTAAGAAATTAGTTCAGATCTGTGCTGCATGGGTGTTCTTAGCTCCCCAAGGCCTCTGGAACCATTTCCCTGAAGAGCAATGTATCATTAAATATTTGTTTCCCAGAAAAAAAAAGGATTTCTGTAGCTTGTGTACTGCCTGTACAGTGAAACATTATCTGAAAAAGGTCATTTTGGAGAGAAAAAGGTTCTAGTGTACAGGGTAGCTGTGGTAAGAAATTAGTTCAGATCTGTGCTGCATGGGTGTTCTTAGTTTCCCAAGGCCTCTGGAACCATTTCCCTGAAGAGCAATGTTGTCGGGAGCCATTCCAAGATGGCGACCGCTCCTCGCTCCCCCGCCCATCGTGTCTGCCAAGATGGCGCTCATATCCGGCTTCCGGGTTCTTGTTGCTGTGCCTGGGTCCCGCCTATTTAGGGAAATGCCCGCCACTTTTTGTGACTCTGCCAATGATATGCGAACACATGTACAACTGTGATTGATCTATGAAAC
>PVKA01048661.1:0-13661 GCA_004027165.1 Ctenomys sociabilis
CTTTTTGATAGATGACAGCCACTGTGTGTCAGTAGGAAGGTGCTGCCTTCCAGGATACTGAGGAGCTGGGACCTCCCTGAGAATGGCTCTAGTGCTTTCTAGTGCTTGCCTTCAGCGTTGCTTGCTGGCTCCAGTTCAGATCCCTCAGCTCGCTAGCACAGATCCCTTGTCCCACTGGCATAGGCTCTCTAGCTTGCACGACTGACCTTTGGGCCCTTTCAGGGCAGATCCATAAAGAAGGCCTGCGTGAGACTTTACTGTGGACCCTAGGCCTCCAGTTGGACTTTGGGAGGCATTGTTATGAGCTCTAGGTTTTCAGCTAGCCTCGTGCAGAGTATTAGGATCCAGGTCCTCAGCTGGATTCCTTATCTTTAGTGTGGGGAAAGATTTCCTGAAGTTCTTTGATATGATTCTTGGGTGATTCCTTATAAACTAATACTTTAAAATGTGTCCTGCATTGTTTTCCTTGCAGAAACTCCAAACCATGAGAAATATCAATCACTGAAATCAGAGATGTAATTAAAAAGCTACCAACAAAGGAAAGTCCATGTGCTGATGGAGTCACTGCGAAGTTTTATAAGAAATTCAGGGTAGCTGTAACATCACTACTTCAACTCTTTGTGAAACTACCTCAGCCAGAGAATTTTAAACTTTCTTGTTGAGCCTCTGTAACCTTGACTGTTAGTTACCTCCTTCAACTTCTGGAGGGCCTTCGGTGCAGGTGTGAACCACCTGGATGCCCTGAAAAAGGCCTGAAGAAGCTTCAGGGAATTCTCTAACCAGGCCCACTTTTGACAATGGGTTTATTCTTCTGTAAGATTCTAAATGTATTGAGTATCAAGACACCAAGAGGGAGAGAGAGAGAGAGAGGACCCTGAGTTCAATCTCCATTGTTAAAAAAAAGGTTTGAATGCTATCCCCTGATCATGTCATGCCCGCTGATTTATAGCAATCAAGCCTCAAAGAAAAGATAGCAAGCAGCAGGTCCAATTCACATAACTCTTACAAAAAGGCATCTATTTGGTTTTTAATACAAAATGACTGAGAAACCAGATGAAAACATCACACAAGCCAGGTACTAAATTGAAAACAAAACAAACCAACAAACTTTAGTTGATATTTCCCATCTTTGGCTGGGATTAGAATACAGGAAACTGAGGAAAAATAAATGTCTTGTCCATTTGAAGAAATCTCATTAAAATCAAAACCAAGGAGAAGCAGGTCCCTGAAGTCTGGTAGGTGGTATTATAGGCCACTGGGAGCCTCAATCATTCTGGGATGGGATAAGCAGTTGCTGGAATACTGCTACCAGCTCTTATGTCTTGCTAGTCATGGTCATTGGAAGGCAGAAGAGCCCGGGCACCATTTGATGCCAATTACGCAGCCCAAGGTTTCCAGGTCATGTAGACACAGAGTCTTCCGTCAGGCATTTTCACTGAATCTCCCCCATGTACAGTCTCTTGTCACTGGATGCTGAGAGAACTGAGGTAAAAGAACAGAGAGGATGACTGGGAATAATGAAGGTTCAAGGAGACTTAGTGCTCAAGGGCTCTTGTGTCAAGAGCCAATTTTGGTATATAGAGCAATTGGATTTAGCTTGAATGCTCCTCCTAAACACCATCCACAGGAAATTGTAGCCTGGCTTTTCAATCCAAGTCCTCTTAAAATCATAAGGATGATTGTGGTATGGGAAATACATTATCAGGTTCTAAATCCTGCTGTCCCTTGTCAGTCAAACCCCAAAAGATCTTTGTAGTCACTCTAGGAGAGAGAAAATTGATGTCTGTGGCAATCATTTGGTATATGCTTCTGCTTGTTATATTTAGCCCTGGAGAAAGTTACATATTCTCCTTAAATTTAAAGTGTATTGTTTGGCTCAACAGGCTAATGAAATTTAAGTTGCAATTTATACTTAAGTATTAAACAATATTCTAACTTGAAGTCCCAACTAGTTGGGAGGCTGACGCAAATTACTTGAGCTCATGACTTTAAGGCCAAATTCTGCCACACAAATACATCACTGAAGCATGGACTTTAAGAAAGAAAACAGAAAAAGAACCAGAAGTTAACTGGCTACAGAGCCACACACTTGTAATCTCACCACTCAGGAGGACAGCCATATGTTAGCATGGGCTACAAAGTGAGTTCAAGAACAGCCTGACCTACCAAGCAAGACCCTGTCTTAGAAATCCAAACAGCCCTTTGGAGGCTGTGGATTGGCACATGGTCAAGGCCAGCCTGGACTACATAGTTCGACTCTGCCTCCAAAAACAAAATAAAACAAGAAAGCACAAACTAGACTAAAAATCATTCTTTTGCATTATAGAAGGAAATGGAACATTACTCTTACCCTGATAACTTAGGACAGCACGGTAAGAAACCTTTAAGGGCTATTTACATGAAAATTCACATAAAACAGAAGCCTACTTTTGTCACTGTATACTCAGATCCTTCTTGGGAAGAATGATGCAGTTCCCCTTTCCCAGTAGTCAGGGAAGACTTACTGATGGGCTCGTCGGGATGAAAAGCCACTTCGTTGATGGAGCCAGCATGGCCAGGCAGCTTATACAGTATTCTTCTGCTTGTGGTGTCCCACACATACACAAACCTGCAACGTATCATAAAGAGCAGGGATAACACCTCCTGAAGTGTGGCTGGGGTATAGGTATAAATCCAAATGGAAACCACCCTATATTTATTGAACTGTGTTCTAACTCTTAAGAAAGAAGAGTTTGAAGAGAGACATGGACCCTTCTCTTGAGAAAATGAACACAGAAACTGAAATAGCTACAAGTGCAGCTGATATTTCCAAACATTAATTTCTTTCTTTCTTTTGTGTGTGTGTGGGGGCAGATTTGGGGATTCAACTCAGGCCCTTGTGCCTGCCAGGCAAGCACTTACTCTACTCAACTATCGCCCCAGCCCTTTCCAAATACAAACTTCTGGAATGGGAAATATCAGAGAAGAAATGAAAAGTTTCTTTACCAAGATCCCATACAAAAATGTTCCTTAGATAGTCCAGTAAGGATATAGTTAACTTCATAACTACTTGGGAATGTCTTAAAGGCAGCACATCTCATTGCAGTTTGGTAGTCTATGTTCAAATCCAGCATATATACATATGGGTGGGATACAGCTCAGTAGCAGAGTATGAGCCTACCCTGTACAAGGTCCTGGGCACAATTTCTAGTACCTCAAAAAAGCTAACAAAGTCCTGATCCAACATTACAATTTTGGTTTAAAATGCAAATATGAAGTTTCTTAATTATACTGTCAGAGGCTCACAGAATAGTGGCACAAGCAGTGTGCCACTACTCACAGAAAAAAAAAAAAGTTCTCATTGAGATTAAAAACAAGAACCTCATCTGTCTAGACTCCTGGCTCTGATGCTCATGCCTTCCCCAGTGTCTTCTTTCTGTTTGTGTATAAATAATCAGTTACCATTAATCAAGCTAAGATTAGTTGGCACCATAGTGAAACACTGTAAGCACTCAAATCAGACAGACCCAGGTTCTAGCTGATGATCACAAGTTCAAGACTAGCCTGGGTTACACGGCAAAGAAGTTTAAGGCTGGCCTGGACTACATAGTAAGGTCTTGTTTCAGAAACACAAACCAAACCAAAACCAAACAAAGAAGCTGGATGTGGTGGTGCTGAGGTGGTATATACCTATCTTGCTAGTATGCTGGGAAGTGGAGACTGTTGGATGGTAAATTAGAGCCTATCTTGGGCAATTTATGCAGACCCTGTTTCAGATTTTAAAAAAGGGGAAAGGGAGACTGAGCATGGTGGTGTGTGTTTGTAATATCAGCTCTTGGAAGGCTGTAAACAGGCAGATCACTACGAATCCAATCTAGTAGTGAGACCTTGAACACCCTACACCCTTCCCTAAAAATACTGAACAAACAAAAAGGGGGAGAGGGCTAGGAGGCTCAGTGCAGAGGCCCTAGGTTTAACCAACCTACCAACCCACCAACCAAAAAAATCAAACAAGGATAGATTTCCCAGGAACAGAAGGGACAGCAGGATTCCAGAACTTCAATGGTTCACTTCATAGCCTCATTTTTTGAGCTGCCAATGGGATGCTAAATTTAGAGGGCTTCCTTGTCCTTTCCTCAGTTTGGTATGGCAACATTCAGTAGCAATCAGGCTCCTTATGTAACAGAGCTGGTGGCTGACTTGGGGCTACCTGGCAAGGTGGCCTGAGAAATCTGACCAAACACAGCAGGTGGAGGTGGGTTCTCTTCAGACCTGAGCCATACAGCATAAAAAGGTGAAAAGAATAGTGGGGAAGAAAGGAGATTCTGCCCGCCAGAATGGGTTAACGTCAGAAATTGCTCTGGTCAAGTAAAGACTTACTGTGCAAATGTAGCTTGAAAAAATAATTACATAGGAAAGATATACCACCTCTGCTGAAAATTATGTAAAAATTCCGACAATGGTCATTACTCTGTCAGAATGCAGGCTACCTTACTATTTCTTTCTTTAGCTATACCTCCAGCCAAGTCTGCTTCTTAAGATCTTTAGTTTGACAACTGAAAATCCATTAGATACTCTTAAACCATGGTGTTTCAAATCATCAATGTGACACTGTTGTGACACAGAATCCTTCCAGAAAAAATACCTGAACACTGGTCCATTTTTCCAGGCAGTAAAATTGTCAGGACAAGAAATGAAATAGACAATGGAGTTCTTCAAGTATGTGCAGAATTAGTTACAAAGAATGTGGGACGGATCATGGGAAACTTCTTAATGGCAGCTGGCGGGCTCCAAACAGGAAAGTTGTGCAGTGTACTGTAGAGCTGGAAAGGGCCCCTTAGTTATAGGCAGTGTTTGCTGCAGTGGGGTAGGGGGAGAATATCTAAAGGGGAAAAGTTAAGCTAACAAGGGTCAATCAACTCCCAATGAAAGTTAAAGCCAGAACTTGCTATAAGGCCGGGGAGAATGGCTCAGTGGAATAAGCGCTTCCCTGGCAAGTGCAAGGCTCTGAGTTCTATCCCCGGTTCCACCAAAAAAAAAAAAAAAAAAAAAAAAAAAAAAGTCTCCTTTACCATCCAAATATTGTTAGTACATCAGCCTTGACACCTGGACGTTCCTATTCAATCTATGATTGCTTTCCAAGGATAGGTCACCAAAAACAAAGCAAATACAACAGCATTTGATGGAAGAATTTCCTCCTTTTGTTTCATTCGCCACATAATACTATGAGTCAGTTTAAATTCACATGTAAGAAAGCATCAGTTTATTAATCTGACACAAGGATGGGAAATACTTAATTCGGATGATGTTATATTCTTTGCCTAACTGTGGCACTTGCCACTGAGCCCAGATCCACCTCTGAATAACACTTGCAATTATTACCAAGAGCAGAGTTGGTATGTAGAGTAGAATTATTACTATTATTGAGCTAGCAATCTATTCAGCTAATACTCACCAAATGCTTAGAATACCTCAAGCACTGACAAAGACTGTACTATGTTCAGAGATGGCCAGGACTCATTCCCTGACTTTTGCAGGAAATATTTTACTCAAGAAAGTTATTTCTTTGAGAGAGAGAGAGACAGACAGACAGAAGGGGGGACCTGAAAGAGAACCTGGAGTGAAAATGAAGAAAGGACATTAGAATAAGGAAAGTTTCACAAGAGTGAAGTAATATGGAATGGTAATGGAGGCAAGTAATACATATGTATGAACTAAAGCTTGACAGATGACTCTAACTTTATTTTTTTGGTACCAAGAACTGAACTCAGGATCTTGTGCTTATTAGGCAGGTGCTGTACTACCGAGGTATATCCATGACCCTCTAATTTTATTTTGATGACAAAGGGAATAAAACAGAATTAACTACATTGATCCTTAGCCCTAAAATGGAGCTAAGGCAGAAAAAAATGATGTTTGTCCAATGAGGCTTTTTAAACATTTCAGGGTGGGGTTGGGGAGATGGCTCAGTGGAATAAACACTTCCCTGGCAAGTGCAAGGGCCTGAGTTTAATCCCCAGTTGTGCAAAAAAAAAAAAAAAGGTTTCAGGGTGTGCTACCTCTGAGTACAGCTGTAACTCTCATCTATCTGTATCCACATTTCACGGATTAAATGTGAGAGGACCTGCACACAACACCCTCTACTTGATCCCCTTACCTGTCGGCTGAGCCAGCTGCTATTTTGCTCCCATCCGGTGACCAAGAACACCTCAGGAGATTCTATAATGATGAACAAAGAAGGAATCCGCTGAATAGCAATGCACAAAACCTCTTTGCTGGACTACAGAACTGCTGAGACTTTAAATTTCCTAAAGTAGACTTAGGAGTTATTCTCCCTAGAAACATAACCAGCAATTACATGTATGACCCAAAGCAATACGCCTGGAATCACACACAGAGCTGTGGAAAATATTTGACTAGTGAATTACTAAACTTGATTAAATCCAGCAACAAAAATTCTGTTCTGCCTATAAATAGAGGCTCCTTTTGCTCCATTCATCTTTTTTTTTTTTTGTCTTTTTGAGACAGGGTCTCACTATGCAGTTCAGGCTGGTCTTAAGCTCACTTTGTAGCTCAGGCTAGTCTCAAATTCACAACAATCCTCCTGCCTCAGCCTCCCGAGTGCTGGGATTACAGGCCTGCGCCACCTCACCTGGCTTCATCTTTTTTTTTTTTTTTAATGTATTTGGTACAGGGTCTCACTGCTCCATTTATCTTGTGCTCCTTTTTAAAAATTTATTTATTTATTACAGTGTCTCGCTACACATCACAGATTGTTTTTTTGCGGGGGTGGGGGTGGGGAGTCAGCTCAGCCTGCCCTGGGGGGAGGGGCTGGCATAGCATGTGGTGCTGGGGATCGAACCGCGGTCCCTGAGAGGCGCTTTAGACCACTATCTTGCCAGCCCTTGATGCTCCTTAAAGTTTTTTTTCTATTAGTTTTCTCTTTTTTCATTCTTTTCTCTTTTATGTATTTAGGGCAGGGTCTACAGTGTCTCACTATGTACATTTGACTCGTAGTGATTCTTATTTTTAGCCTACTAAGTGTTGGGATTGCAGGGGCATGCCACCAAGCCAAGTCTCAGTCACAATTTCAGAGTGCCCCAGGGGTCGGGCTGGCACAGCATGCTGGGGACTGAACCCCGGTCACTGTGCTCTGACTAAGCTGGTGCTTTAGTCCACCGAGCTAGCTGGCTGGCCTTCATTTTTTGTCTTATAGTAAAAATAAAACCAAACTAAAAAAAAAAAAAGTTACAAGGACCAGCCAAATAACTCAGCAGATTAGAGCAACTGCTTAGGTGGACACAGCAGCTGGGGTTCAATCCCGGGTGTGCCAAGCTAGCTCCACCCCTGGGACACGCTGAGATGGTAACTGAGACTGGGCATGGTGGGGCATGCCTGTAACTCCAGTGCTTGGGAGGCTGAATACAGGCGGATCACTAAGTCCAATTTACATAGCAAGACCCTGAAGACCCCCCCCAAAAATAACTTATAAAGTGAAACAATGTCAATGAGCCCTCAAAAGTATTAATTCTCTATTAACAGATTTTTGAAGGGAAAAGCTGTTCCAACAGAGCTAACCTGGAAACTGGAAGACCTGAGAAAAATTCCCTCTCTAAGAACCTGGACCATGGTGCTTACAGAAGAGAGGAGTGTATAGTCAGGTTCTAATAAATGGGAACTGGGAAGATTACAGAGATCATTTGGGTAATAGCTAAAAGGACCAGGTTCCTATAGGAACACTAATCTAAGAGGGTGGAATAAAAGGCTAGGAGTATCCTGGTTCGGGTAGGGTGGTGTCTGAAGTCCCTCAGTTCCTAGGCTAGCCTCAGACCATAAGACTGTCTTCTCTGATACACCTAGTTTATTTCCCCTAAGAATAATTTTGAAAAGAACAGTTAGTAGAACATAGCCGATTTTCAGCAAAGCTACACTTCTTTTTCTTTCAATCAAATGGACAGTAAAGTCGTTCCATCACAGAGCACTTACCTTTTCAAAGTTGTGCACATTTCCTTGAAATATCTTCACACATCTCTCTTTAGGGGCAAATGGTCGGACATCCCAGACACGCACTGCAAAACAAATCCAAACCAATCAACAAGCAAAATGAGTATTAGTCAAAGGCCTCCTGAGAGCTTGGCTGAATCTAGCATGGTATCACTGGCAAATGCTGTTTCCCAGGAGGAGAAGGTCCAACATGACATATTATTACCTATCAAGATCTTTTGTTTTTGAGATAAGGTCTAGCTTTGTAGTGCAGGCTTCCCTTGAACTCATTATGTTTCCCAAGTTAGCCCAAACTCATGGTGATTCTCTTGCTTCAGTTTCCCAATTGCTAGGATTAGAGGTGTGTGCCACCACTCCTGGTATCTGTCACAATCATTACTTTGTCTAGTGGAAGTATATTAAAACACTATTAATTAGGATTAAAGCATAGAGGAAAGTGAGGGTAGGAAATAAAAAAATATATCATTGAGGATCTACAACAGAAGGGCTGGGGAGATGGCTCAGTGTTATGAATAAGCACTTCCCTGGCAAGCACAAGGGTCTGAGTTCAATACCCAGTTCGAAAGAAAAAAAAAAAAAAAAAAAAAAAAAAAAAAAAAAAAAAAAAAAAAAAAAAAAAAAAAAAAAAAAAAAAAAAAAAAAAAAAAAAAAAAAAAAAAAAAAAAAAAAAAAAAAAAAAAAAAAAAAAAAAAAAAAAAAAAAAAAAAAAAAAAAAAAAAAAAGAAAAAAGAATGCAGAATGGTATGACACTAATTTCTTTTTCTTTAAGACAGGGTCTGATTATGTAGTTCAGTCTGGCTTTGAACTTGTAGCAATCCTCCTGCCTCAGCCTCCTAAATGTTGAGATTAATAGGTGTGCTACCATGCCCCACTGGTATGATACTAATTTCAAAGGCATTCTGAGACTGATTCTTTGGCCAAAACAAGAGTCATATTTAGCAAAGCTTCATTATGACAATCTTTTTTTTTATGGTACTAGGGATTAAACTCAGGACCTTGTGCTTGCCAGGCAAGCACTTATTCTACTGAGCTATCTCCCCCGCCTCTCCATTATGACAATCTACAAAAAACAAAATTTATTTTTGTGGTACCAGAAATAGAACTCAGGATCTTGCACTTATTCTACTGAACTATCTCCCCAGCCCCTATTATGACAATCTAAATACCATCCATGGCAATGAATTTGTAAGAACCAAACTTAAAATTAACCTTACCTAATTATTCTCGTATCGGCCCTTCAGAGTCTAAACTTCAGCAACACCAATATAGCAAAAGAACACTGTACCAAGAACCCAAGCATGGGAACTTCTCTTACGGGTGCCAGGGATACAATCAAAACATCTTGGGCAACACCTAGGCAAGTTGTTCCATTGAGCTACATTCTCAGCTCTAGAAAATGTGATCCTGAATCTAATTTTATCTCTCTACATAGTTAATGTTAGGTAAACAGTGAAATTCTTTGTTTCCTATTCTGCATAGTTAAATTCAAGGCCAGTATGAACTATATAGCAAGACCCTGTCTCAAAAAGAAAAGAGATGTTACTTTTAAAACATCTATTTTGAGGATCAAATAAGATGATTTTTGTGATAAGGTTCCTTTCTCCCCTGTATTTAGGGGAGGATCTACTGGGTCTCACTATGTAAATCGGACCCGTGGTGATCCTCCTGTTTTCAGCCTCCCAAGTGCTGGGATTTTAGGCATGCGCCACCACACCCAGTCTCAACGGCTGTCTCCCAGCAAGGCATGGTGGGGATTGAACCCCATCTGTGCATCTGCCTAAGCAGGTGCTTTAATCTGCAGAACTATAGGAACAGCCCAACCAAAACATTTTAATAACCATTTTGGGAACCCCAGTTCTTTATTACAAAGAATGCTAGAATTAGTCAATGGTAAATCCCCTGACATCAAGATATACATATACACATCCACTGTAAGCAACAGCTATAGCCATTGTAACTGAAACTAATTCTATAGAGAAATTTGAGAGATGTCATTTTATTTGAGTGTGAAAAACTAATACCAACATTTGGAGTTAAAGACAAGTGTAAAAAGGCAAAGCTGCTGGGTGTGATGCTGCACACCTGTAATCCCAGTGCTTGGGAGGCTGAGGCAGGAGGATTGTTGAGTTTGAGAACAGCCTGGGCTACAGAGTTAGCTCAAGGCCAGCCTGAAGTGCATAGCAAGACTGTTTGGGGAAAAAGAAAAACAAACAAAAAACAAAAAATAAAAAACAGAACAAAGGCAAAGCCATGTATGACAGTTTGCTACCAAGAGGTGAATACATTCTGGAAAGTAAAGATGTTCACTTATTCAATAAGTGTTTACTGAGTATCCACTGAATGCCAGATACTGTTTTTGTTACAAGGTATCAGCACAGGTTTGTTCCTTATAAGCTTGTAAATTTTAGGCCAGAGGAATTTCTACCCTCCCCGATATTAAGCATATATCAAACAAATTACTTTTTTCTCTTCTTTTTTAGTAAATTGCCATTCTCACCCTGCAACTCAAAAAACGACAAAAAAGAGCATATGTTTGTGTAAATTCATAATGTTGATTCTTTTTGTTTTGTCTTGTTTAGGAATTGGATCTAGGGCTTGATGCACATAGAGAACCACTTAGCCACTGAGCTACTGTCCCAACCCATAGGATGCTGGTATTTTAATGAGGACTTCTTTTCCCACCAATGCTTTCCACGTGGGGAAGGAAGACACACATCAGAAGAGCGTATTGATCTACCCCGTCTCCCACATATGGTGCTCTCTGCCTTCCAACTGCCTCCAATGCACCACAGGACTCAAAATCTCCTTAATCTAACCAGTTATATCTTACATTTACTGCATACTACAGATTTATCGTAATGTAAGCAACCTAATTTTTAACCACATAGAAATTGATGTCCACAGGCTGTGTATAAGGTTGCTCAAGGCATACGTGGCACTAGAATACTAGATTTTCTTGGACTCTCATTTATCTCAGTACACATTTTCTTCCTTGTTGTTGTGGAGCTGTGGATTAAATCCAGGGCATTGTACATGTTACATCTCTACCACTCAAACACACCACAGGCCCTCTCCCCTTAATTTTAACACTTTTCTTAAGTGTCCACAGAAAATGGATCTTGGAAGGCTATCCCTCTCCAAAGTTACCTGTATTATCCATTGCATTGGACAGGAGGTAAGAACCTTCAGAACTTAAACTTAGACCAGTAACCGAATCTGCATGGCCTCTCATGGTGTAAGTTAGCTTGTTTTGGCGTAGGTCCCAGACCTGCAAACACAAAAAAGTGCTCTCAGAAATCAAACTGAGAAATACCAAGGAAACAGAATTACTCAAGAATCAACTGTCTAGAGAAATCGATTCTTTCCTTTAATCCGTCTCTGGGGCTGGTGAGATAGCTCAGCGGTCTACAGGGCCTGCTTAGGCAAGCACAAGGACTGCAGTTGGATCCCTGGTACCACAGGTTGCACCAGCTTTGCCCCCAGGGCGGGCTGAGCAGGCCACAAAAACAAAAAAACAACAAAAACCTGGTTCTGGATCACATATTGCTTCACTACAAGATACAGAATTTCTGTCAAGAAGAAAAAAAACTTTTTTTTTGTCTCTCTAAAAAGGGAGGCAAAATTACTGCATTTAACTGGAAAAATATAAACTAATTATTAAATATTAAGATAAAATCTAATAAAAAATAATTTAGTGTGGTGATATATGCCTACAATCCCAGCACCCTAAGGAGTTTAGGCAGGAGAACTGCTGAGTTTGGGTAACTCAGTGAGCAAGCAAGACCTCATCTCAAAATAATACATTTTAATGGAAGATTGCTTCTGGCTTGAGGCCATCCAGACCACAACTGAGTTCAAATCAAGTCAGGACTACCTAGCAAGACCCTATCTCAAACTTTATCCCCCAAGCTTGAACAGTAATTCTTAGCCACTATAAAGAAATTATTAGAATGCGTTAATAAATATGTAATTTGAAAAGTCATTATGATTATTTACATTTAAAATTCTGTAAGTTTAATATGAAAAATGTTGGTGCTTAAGATTTTTCATTCATTCATTTGGTCTTGAACTCACTGTACACATCAGGCCAGTCATGAACTCGTGGTAAACTTCCTGCCTCAGGCTCCTGAATGCTCAGATGACAGGCATGTGCCACTACACTTGGCCAAGGTTTTTCCCAGTATTTGGAATTTGCCAGAGTGATACAATAGTAATTTAAGCAAAACATTTTGCAAATGTTCCAATCAGCTGCTCAATGAACATTTGGGCAGCTGATTAGAGGCTGGCACTGTTGGAGATTAAAAAAAGACAGAGTCCCTGCTGTCAAGGAACATTCAGTCCAACATGGAAACACATGGAAACAAGTACTGAGAAGCCTACACCAGGGTGAGCAGTGAAGATGGGATTAGCTCTCCTGTGGAACCAGAATAAGAGAGGGAAGCATTCACAGGGAACAAAGCACCTATAGGGAGTAGGGAAGGAGAAGGAAATATTTTTTTATTTAAACAAAGTAGAACCGGACTTCTAGACAAAGGTGGTATGTGAAAGCATGACATGACAAAATTACTAGACTGTAGGGACTTAGGCAGAGAGGGCAGCAGATCATGCCTGAGAGGTATACAGAGACCACTCACAGAGGTTATACACGCCTGCCTTTGACTTTCTCTCTGTGAAGTTATAAAAAGATTCAGAGTACAGGAATGAGTTGGGTAGATTTGCATTCTGGAAAGATTTTTCTGGCTTAGACAACTGAAGAGATGAGACCAGAGTAGTAAACTAAAATCATCTATCTTATCCCTTTAATCAATACGTTAAAGACAGAACAAAAACCTACCAACTAAACTCCCATCTAGAGCTCAGGATTACACAAAACACCAAAGGACTGCCAGTTGAGACCTTCAAACCCTCAAGCAGAATTAGTTTTTTGTTTCATTTTCCTCTGACTTCCTAACTCTACTACCATGAAGCAGAGACTGGCAAGAATGTCATATATGCTCACAAAAGGGCTCCCATTCACTATGTGTTGTTTAAAAAACAGGCAGTGCTATTTGAGAAATAAACAACAACTAAATTTTTATTTATTTATAGTTGGGTGCTGGGATCAAAGCAGGCCTGAGGCATGCTAAACAAGTGCTCCCCTGCTGAGCTACACCCAGTCTGAGATCTAGGCTCTTTGAGGTGCAAATGGAGGGAGCTAAGGTTTGTGAAGCAAGTGCTCAAGAACGGTGAGCACCTTCCAGGTTATCCACTGATTGACTACAGGCAACAAGTCAGAGTGGAGGGCTGTCAGGCTGGGGAGACAGGGCCCTGATCCTGGTGCTACCACTGAGAATGCAAACCTGGCCACATCATTAACCTTCTAGGGCCTCACCTTAGTCACCTATAAAACAGGGATGGACCAAGCATTTAAGGTCTCATTCAGATTTGACATTCCCTGAGTTTGTTTCTGTTTAAAAGGGAACCACTTTTGCCTGTTTACAGAAAGGAGTAAAGCCTGAGGATAATTAGGAATGTTTCTGGGTTGAAGGGCAGTTACTCTCCCCAAAGCATGTAACAAGCTATTTTTAGATAGGAGACTAAATTCTAATAACTCATATCTGTCCAGCACACCTCTTATTAAGGGGCAAAAATTATAGAAACCTGATTTGAAATACTATACTAACTGCTGCTACTACAAA